>JZKD02S0373141.1:0-12444 GCA_000966675.3 Picea glauca | reverse complement strand
GCATTTTGGAAAAGAGTTTGGGATCAACTATCCATCCCAAAAGTGAATTTCTTTTTCTGGACCCTTATGCACAACAAAATCCTTACGGGAGACAACTTGGAGAAAAGGAACATAGTAGGGCCACATAGATGCGCGCTCTGTAATAATAATTATGAAACTTCTCAGCATCTTTTCATGGGCTGCATCTTCGCCAAAGAGGTATGGGGGCTCATTCTACAGGATTTCCATATTATTTCCCCCTCCCAAAATTCGGTTGCAGAACTTTTTGCCTCTTGGAATCAAGCCTACCCTCAGCGCATCCCGTCTAAATCTTTTTGGACCAAAATATGGACAGCGATACCCAAGTATGTCTGCTGGCAGATTTGGTTGGCCCGTAATCAGAAGATCTTCAAAGAGGAGAAGCAGTCTCCGGTGCAAGTGGCGGCGAAAGCCAAGTCCTTTCTCCTGGAAGCGACACATCAGCATTATCTAATAGAGGATCCTTTGTTACTTCCAGAGGAAAAGAGGTGGCTAAGCCAGCTGGTCCCCCCTCCAAGCAAGCTTCTTCCACCACCCAAAACAGTCAATCCAGAATGGCGAATCAGAGTTGATAAAGACAAATTTCAGACATGGTGGAGGTCCAAAAACTTAACCACAATCTTCTCTGACAGGGCTTCTAAAGGAAATCCAGGTGCAGTTGGAGCTGGGGGGGTTCTTTACTCTCCGGACGGGACTTCAAAAGATTCTTTCTGTTGGGGATTAGGACAGAAATCGAATAACCAAGCAGAATTGTTAGGGATAACCAAAGCATGTCTCCTCGCCAGAGAAAAAGGTGTCAAAGACTTACAAGTCTTCGGAGACTCAAAGGTAACAATAAGAAAGCTAAACACGAACACCCGGTTCAACAATGCCAGCCTAAACAAAATCCTAGAAAGACTGAAGAGAGTTGTATCAGACTTCAATACTTGCAAATTTTACCACATTTTAAGAGAGTTGAACAACGAAGCTGATACGATGGCGAACAAAGGCAGCGCTCTTGTGAAAGGTCTTCTAATAGTAAACAATGAAAGATACTTCCAACCCCACTGAAAACGCTGCCCTTAAAAAGCAGCTGCAACTAGAAAACAACATTGTAAGAAGGGTCGCCTCGGCAAAGACCCACTTTTCTCTCAGTTAATAAAGCCTACAACTGTTTCAGTTAAAAAAAATAAATATTACAATTTAATTTTATTACATATTTTAATTTCAAATTAAATCTTTTTTTTTTTTGAAATAGTTCTAAATTTCTAAATTGTGTGCATTAGATGCATTACATAAATAAAATCTAGAATTATATATTTTTAACTTTTGTGTTTCCCCTATCTAATGGTGTTTCTACTCTTGGAATCTTAGCTCTGCAACTTTTAGGGTTTTTTTCATTTTCTCGATTTCCTCTTGCTCAGACCCTCTCTGACTCCCTTTGTACGCATTGATCGCCTCAGAAGAATGGGTACAGAGGGGGTGAAAGCCCCCTCCTACCGTAACGTCGCTGCCAACGATCCGGAGAACTCGCGAGCGCGTCGATCGTCCTTTGAGCCGCCATTGCACTTACGAGACCAATATATGTAGGAAAAGATGGATATAAGCAAAGAATCGAACATGGATGTTGAGTCATCGCATCCAAAAGCAGCTCGGGTCTGGATACGTGGAAAATGTATCCCCCAAGTGTCGGTTGCGCCCAGGTACATCATCAAAACCACCCGAATAGGGGAGCATACGCAGTTCATGAGAGACCATGCCCTCATAGGAAAATTCCTAGGTATTTGGCCCTCAGAAAAGAACCTAGCTCGTTAGATCAAGGCGTGGTGGAACCCCAAGGGAGACTATGAGCTCCAGCTAAGCTCCAAAGGCTTCTTTACAATAATATTCTACAACCTGGAGGACAAAGACAAAATCTTTGAAGGGGGACCATATTTCTACAACTTGGTTGGCCTCTACCTACGCTTTTGGACAGATCACTTCTGCCCAGAAAAGGAAAACTTCGCATACGCACCGGTATGGATTCGCCTCTATTCCCTACCCCAAGAGTTATGGTTAGAGGAAATTTTACTGGGCATAGGCAACACCCTGGGTAAATATGTCAAATCTTCCAAAGCTACCAAACAGAGAAAATACACCTCTTATGTAAGGATATGTGTCTATATGAACATATCCAAAGCCCTCCCAGGCACAGTTACCTTAGAATACTAAGACGAGGAATGGGCCCAAACCATAGACTATGAACACATCCCTTTCAGATGTCGAAAATGCCATGAACATGGACACCTTTTCAGAGACTTCCATATCAATGCCCCCCCCAAGACAGAAGCTAAAGAGAAATCAAAGGAAGGATTTACCCAGGTTCAAAATCGAAGGAGACAAGCGTAGAAGAAGCCCACAACCAACAATGGAAAAAAGAACCCAAAAAATAATTCATTTGAAGCCCTTAGCCTCCTCCCAGAGGTAGAAGAGGTGGAAAACCCCCACAAGACCGCAAGGAAAGATCCCAGCAAGCACAAGGAAGATCATCTGTCTCAAGAGTATCAAACCCCAGCAAACCAAGCAGATCCACAGACTCACCCAGTCTCAAGGAAAGAACCAGAAAGATAGGAAGACACAGTCATGGAAATAGATGAGCAGGACCTAGCAGAAATTGACCTAGACAGGTTAGAAGAAGCACTCAACAAGAAGGATCTCCAAACCTTACCAGAAGACCAACTTAGGAAAGTTCACAAAGTATTTATGGACTCATCAGTAGGGGATACATCTAGGTTGGGGATCAACATAGACCCAAACCAAGATCCAAGAAAACACCCAAAAGAAAACAAGCGATGGGGTAGAAAATCGGCTCATCAGCTAATAAAGGAGGCGGGAAACTATATGATCAACTCGGGATAGATTCACAGGGTCTTAAAGAGCTCATTTTCCCACCCACCAAATTGTTAACTATGAAGATCCTCACCTAGAATATCAGAGGCCTAAATGGAAGATCCAAACAAAGGACTCTCTGAAACTACATCAAAATGGAAGACCCTGATATATTCCTGATACAAGAGACAAAATGTGCAGGGAAAACTGCATAAGATATCATCAAAAGATGTTGGCACAACTATGAATCCTATCAAACGGAATCAAAAGGGGCTTTAGGAGGCATGCCCATCCTATGGAATCCTGCCACAGTCATCCTTGATCAAGGCTTCTCCACTCCATGCACCATCACAGCGCACTACAGAGCCATCGGTTCAGACAATGAGAGAATGTTCAGAAATGCCTATGGACCGCAGAACATCCAAGACAAATACCTCTTTCTTCAAAGCCTGGATTACCTAGGTTCCTTAGCAGAGGGCAAGCAATGGATAATAGGGGGCGACTTCAACATGATTCTCACGATGGAGGAGAAGTGAGGGGGGAAAAAGCGCCTAGAGCAGGATAGCGCAAAAATCTAGGAACTCACAGAGAACCTTAGACTGGTAGATATTGAGAACAGAAATGGCACCTACACCTAGACCAACAAAAGATCAAGTCACCAACAAATAGCATGCAGGTTTGACCGCTTCCTCATCTCGGAAACTCTCCTTTTGGAAGGCCCCATAGTAGATTCCAACATCCTCCCGAAGGCAGGCTCAGACCACTGGTCGGTTCAGCTCTGGGTTGACACTATTGCCACCCCCAAACTCAAACCCTTCATATTTGAAAATTTTTGGTTGTCCCATCTATATTTCCAGGAGCTAGCCCGTCACTGGTGGAGCACTGCGAAAACACAGAGAGGTACAAAAATGTATTGCTTCAAGAAAAAACTCAAATTTTTCAAACAACAGGTTTGCAAATGGAACAAAGAAGTTTTTGGGAACATTTTCCAGGAAAGGAAAATGTTGGAACAAAAACTAGAGAACCTTCAGGGACAACTCATTCACGCATGATACACAATAACTCAGTAGTGGGAGGAGAGTGAACTCAAAAGGCAACTAGAAGAAAGACACAAGCAGGAAGAAATCCTGTGGAGACAAAAATATCGGGTCCACTGGCTCAACGAGGAAAAGAAAAACATCAAATTATTCCACCGTTCTATGATCCATAGACGCCTTATCAATCACATCACGAAGTTGAATGACTCGCAAGGAAACACCATGTTAACCCATCAGGAAATAACCCACGAGTTGACAGACTTCTACACAGATCTCCTTTCAGAACCTAAGATGGATCGCACCTCAGCAATAGAGAGGGTGACCAAAAATATCCCAACTATAATCACCCAAGAATAGAATGAGGCTCTCATGACACCAATCACATAAGAAGAAGTGGATCAGGCTATTCAAGAGTTACCCACATGCAAGGCTCCAGGTCCAGATGATTTCACAACAAACTTCTTCTACTCCTGTTGGCCAATGTTAAGGGAGGAAGTGTGGCAGCTAGTGGAGGAATCCTGCAACTCAAGCAAAGTTCTTCAAACATTAAATGCCACTTTCCTCACCCTAATACCCAAAGAAGAAAGAGTCACAAATCCGAAGAACTTTAGACCTATAGCTCTTTGCAATGTGATCTACAAAATCATTTCCAGGGTCATAGCTCTAAGACTCAAGCCAATTCTACCCTTCATTTTCTCCAAGGAGCAATCAGGATATCTTGAAGGAAGGAAAATCATGGATAGCATCATACTTGTCCATGAAATCATTCACTCGCTCAAAATCACTCGTACTCCAGGTATGCTTCTAAAACTTGACCTTTCAAAAGATTTTGACAAATAAAGATGGCAATACATGAAAGCGCTCCTATTGGATTTTGGTTTCAACAAGGATTGGATCTCTTGGATAATGAACCTCATTTAGTCAACCTTTTTCTCAATCCTCGTCAATGATGTCCCCTCTCAACCCTTCACCCCTCAAGAGGAATAAGGCAAGGCGACCCTCTCTCCCCTTTCCTTTTTGTCATAATGGCTGAAGGCCTAGGACGCTATATCAAAGCTTCAATTCAAAATGGATCCCTCCAAGGTCTCCCTCTTCATGGGTTACAACCGGCAGCCTCCCATAGCCAATTTGTCGATGACATGATGTTAATGAACACACCCATCGTGCAAGAAGCAACTAAACTAAACTCCATCCTCTTTGATTTTAGCGAAGCCTCTGGCACCACCTTTAATCTAGCCAAATTGCAACTCTTCTTTTTAAATACTTCTTTGGCAATCCAACAACACCTTTCTCAACTTCTGAATACCCCTGTCTACACTTTGCCCTCTCACTACCTAGGACTCCCTCTCTTTGACTTAGCAGCCAGAAACATCTCCCGGGACTCTCTCCTCTCCATCACCAATCGTCTTAGCAACTGGACCTTTTTCTCCCTCAACCTTCCAGACAGAATCATTCTCCTAAATTCAATCCTCCAAGCCATCCTATCTTACCTTTTCTCGGCTCTAGCGGCCCTGCAATCAATCATAAAGAAAATATGAAATCTCCAAAGAAACTTTCTTTGGCATGGACACAACACAAACAAAAAATGGGCCCTAGTCAGCTGGGACAAAGTCTGCAAGCCCAAATCTTCCAGTGGTCTGGGCCTCCGGGATCCTGGGAAATTAAATAGCACCATGGGAGCAAGAATTTGGTGGAGATTGCTCAAAACACCAGCAGAGATCTGGGAAAGAATCTGGAAATGAAAATATGCCCCAAATACACACCAAAGTCAACTTATAAGAATGCAGGAGCAAATTCAGGGCTCCAACATCTGGACTGTGGCCTAGAAAAATTAGCCACTCATACAAGAACATGCTTTCTAGGAAGTTCGCAATGGCCAGAATTCCCTATTCTGGATGGATTCCTGGCATCAAATGCCAACTCTTCAACTGGAAGAAAATCTACAATCCTATGAAAATCACATTTGAGATCCTGCCACTCTCAAAGTAGCAGACTTGTGGACAGATACCCCCAGCAACTCTCCCTGGCAAAGATGGAAATCTACCCATCAGGAACTCCAAGTGGCAACGGACTATGACCTGTAGCACTGGAAACAAGCCACAACCCAAAGGTGAATCCGGAAAATCACAAATCAAGACATTCTCATATGGGGATACACACTTCATGGAATCTTTACTCTCAAAGAGGGATACACTCTTCAGGAGAATTTCCACAATCTTCAGAAAGATACCATTTGGACAACAATATGGAAATCAAAACTCTGGCCCAAAATCTCCACTTTCCTCTGGCTCCTTCTCCAGAACAAGATCTTAACCTAGAACAATCTTCAAAGGCGTTGTTAGCATTGGAAGTCACTCCTGGATTGCTTGCAGGAGCATAGCCCAGCGCCCATCAGTTTTTATGTCACAGTTTAATAGATGGGTGATCAAATGGAGATAAAGACTCAAGGGGATATTACTCTAACTCAGGGACTATGTCTGGGACGTAAGTAACAAAGGAGGTCTCGACTTAACTTCAGCCAGGGAGTTGATTAAAGGGTGAGTAGGTGGAAGACTTGATAAGGAGGGTGAACAAACGGCTTTGGGCAACAGGATTACAGCAGCTTGCAGAAGAAAGACTCTGAAAGCAAGATCCTCTTGGTTCAGGGTCTCAAGGAACTGAAAGGGGACTTGACTAGATCCTCCAATTCCAAGTCACTCAGCGATGGTAAAGTCACAAGAACCGATTAGAAACGGTGCAACTATCACAATGATCCAGGACAACATCATCCTATAACGGCTGCAGCTCGACTGGATCCTCCAATTCCGAGCTGTTCTAACACAGTATAACAAAGACGTAAAAAGGAAACTGGCATTCATTAAGCAAGAAGTCTCAAAAGTCTATACATGACCAGAATTACAGTGCTTCATTAAATCTTTTACAACCGGGAGCTTAGCTCAACCATCGATAGCTTACAAAATGGCAAAAAATGCCTACATATACTTCAGCCAAAATCCGCCTGGCAACAGTATCTCAGCACTTTTAACGGGGGGTCGTTTCCTCAATCAAATCTGTCCTCTGGACTCCTGTCATTTGCTTTTTCAATTTAGCATGGCTCGCGCCAGGGGGTAGCTGAGCCTCTTTTAATGTTTGAATTGGCATGCTCGGGTTCTCTTGGCGAGTTGAAGACTCGGTGTGACCTTTCTGCAAAGAATCGGTACAAAGGGACCCTCCTGGGTAAACTCCGGGCGGAACCTCCATACTCTGCAATAAATGGGTGACGCGAGGCTTCACCTACCTTCCTTATCCTTTCCTGCTGAGCCGAAACGGCTCCTTGAATTTCCTGGGGAAACACTGCTGCAACAACCCGATCCATAGGTCATTTCCAATCTCTTCACGGCGTTCAGCACTTGACCATGGTCGTCCCTGACTCTGTATCAGGGATTGGGGTTTCGCGATTCCTGCTGTCAAGAGTTCTTGACCCTTTGAATTCCCGATCACCGATTCTCCGATGAGCGTGTGCATGGGTTAGCCCTCCTGGCTATACTATCATCCATATGACCACCTCTTATGTGACCTGAGCCAAACCTCTGTCGGGGTTTCGACGTTTTTGATGCCTCGATACACAAGTGCACGGAAGTCGCGATTCTCCGATTGTCGATGGCTCCTTGCGCGCTAGCCCCCTGACTATGCCCTAGTCCAAATGACCGTTACCGCATGTCCACGGCTGTATAGCCTTCCATCGGAGTTTCGGGGTTTGCAAGGTCAATATTCACACGTCCTCCAGATTCGCGATTCCCCGATCCCCGATGGCTCATGGCCATTGACATGTCAATGGCCCCTTCCCCGACTCGAAAGCTTGCCACCTGTCCTCTGTCGACTTCCGTGGCCCCATATTCTTGGTGTCGAGATCCTCCCTGCTAACGCTGATCTCCTTGCCACGCGTCCTTCGGATGAACGGTCCCTATTAATTATGGGGGATTCAGGACTCTCGCTGCCTGGTTTTTATTTCTCGTCCCCAGACAAGAAATATCGCTAACATTTGGCTCCATGGGGGATAGAGTCATCCCTGTGATGCTCTAAGAACACTTTTTCAGATTCAACGCCTTCCTGCTAGGCTATGGAGTCAGGCTCAAGACCTCCCACTGCTGAAAATACAAGCCGAAAAATAAAAGCAACAAAGAGAAAAAAAGACAATATTTACAAAAGATAGGAGCCATGGATGGCTCAGACAATATATTTTTTAATAAAATGCCCATTCACTGGGCCGTCGAACACCTCTTCACCCTCCAAATCCTGCAACCGATATGTGTTGTTTGAAAACACTTCAAGGACCCTAAAAGGCCCAAACCAGAGGGCATCAAACTTACTGTGCTTGCCCCTGTCCTGCCTGGGCACGTCCCATTTGAGCACCAGATCACCCTGCTTGAATTCTTTCTTTCTGCCCCTCCCGTCAAAAACCTACTTGACCTTCTGTTGATGATTGTAGGCCTTGTTCATGACCTGCTCTCTAACCTGTTGTATTTCCACCATCTGGTGAATCCGTCTGACCATATGGTCAGGCTCTCCGTCAATGTCCTGGAGGAATTTCGCCACTGATAAAGCGAGTCGAGTCGGGAAAACGGCCTCTGTTCCGTAAACAAGTTGGAATGGTGAGACGCCCAGGGACTTCTTAGTTGTCACCCGATCATCCCATAGAGAAAATTTGAGCTTCGAATCCCAGGCCCTTTTATTGTCTTCCAGTAATTTCTTAATGATCTTGATCAAACTTTTATTGGAAGACTCTGCCAATCCATTCCCCTGAGGATAATAGGGAGTAGAGTGAACCAGCGAAATCTCAAACTGTTCACAGAACTTGACCAGAGGCTCAGATCTGAAGGGGGCGGCGTTGTCAGTGACAATCTTTCTAGGGCAGCCAAACCTGGCTATGATGTCCTTAAGTAAGCTGATAATTGCTTTGTGAGAAGTGCTCCTAGTGGGGACAACCTCTATCCATTTGGTGAAATAATTTGTCGCTGTGAGGATCCATCGGTGTTGGCCACTTGAAGGAGGATGAATCTCTCCAATCAAATCCAATCCCCACTACTGAAAAGGCGCTAAAACCACTACAGGTTTTAGTGGCAGGGATTTGAGCTACTGCTTACCGGAGAAATTCTGGCATTCAATGCAGGCTCTGACCGCTCTGCAGACATCAGGGAATAGAGTGGGCCACTAATATCCAGCTCGAAGGATATTATGGGCTGTGTTCTTCCAAAAATGATGCCCCCCACAAAGGCGGCTGTGGAAATCAAATGTAACTTGTTGGGCTTCTTGTGGGTCCAGACATTTTAAAAATACCCCTAAAGGGTCCTTCCAGTACAGGGTTTGGTCGATGAGGCAATACCTGACCGCCTTGAGCTTTAGAGCCCTTGCCCTTCTCTTCTCCATCCCATCAGGAGGCCTCAATTCTTGCAGAAAATACAAGATATCCTTGTACCAGGGGCATGCTGCTAGTGATAAGTTGGTCTGAGAATTCTTGCTGGATGATTCGGCTTGCGGGCTTTCTGAACAGACGTTGATGGAACAAATACCCAAAGATTTGCAATTTGATTCGGCTAGCAGCTTGGCTAAACCCTGCCCCTTTATCAACTTGGGGGGCTTAATCTCCAGATCGAATTCTAGGATCTTAGCGATCCATTTACCCCTTCTTCCGTCTATGTCGGGTTGTATAAGAATATCCTTCACAGAGGCTGAAGGAACATATGAAGTGATCTTTGAGTGCAAGACATAGACTCTGAAAGCCTTGAGAGCTTTCACTAAGGCATAGGCCTGCTTCTCCATGATCTCGTATCGAAGCTCTGCATCCCTCAGTGCCTTGCTGAAGAAGGCGATGGGCTGCTCACGTCCTTCCTCGTTCCTTTGCAATAAAACTGTCGCCACCGTATCAAAAGAAGTGAAGGAGAAAATTATAAACTCTTTGGAATAGTCTGGATTGATAAGCACATGCGCCTCAGTCAATGCCCTTTTAATTTGCTCAAAAGAGGCCCTAGGCTCACCGGTCCATTTCACTTCTTTTCCTTTCCCGAGCATGGTCGTGATGTGTCTCACTAGCTCGGCAAAGTTCGAGACAAATCTCCTTAAAAAATTAATTTTCCCCAAAAAGGCCTGAACCTCTTTTTTGGACCTGGGAAGTGACAAGGCTTGAATCGCCTCCACCCAGATGGGATCAATTCTCACTCCCTTTGCCGATACTATATGCCCCAATAACTTCCCCTCCTTCATAGCAAATAACGACTTCTTGGGGTTCAAAGACAGGCCGAACCTCCGACACTTCAGGAAAACTTTCTTCAAGTGGCGGCAGTGCTCCTTATCTCTCCTGGAGAAGACCGTGACGTCATCAAGGTATATTACCACAAACTGGTCCTTCTCCCCGATGAAGGCTATGTCCATGGCCCGCTGAAATGTTTCTCCTGCATTCATCAACCCAAAAGACATTTTGGCATACATGAATGTGCCCCAGGGAGTGGTGAAGGTCATTTTTTCCCTGTCTTCAGGCATGACTGATATCTGATTGTAACCAGAGAAGTCGTCGATCACGGATATTCTAGAGGCACCAGTGACCTTCTTCAATATGTGCTCCATGTTGGGAAGGGGATAATTGTCTTTCCTCGAGCTCCTGTTCAGGTTCCTGAAATCAACACAGAGTCTGATCTCGCCACTTTTCTTCCTTACCGGGACCAAATTGGCCACCCAGTCGGAATATCTCAAGGGGACAATAATCTGGGCGTCTAGCAACTTCTTCACTTCTTTCTCCATGACAGGTAGCAACATGGGATTTATCTGCCTCAGCTTCTGCTTGAATGGCTTAGCATCCTCCTTCAGCGGGATCTTGTGTTCAATGACTGACGTGTCATACGTTTTAAGGTCTTCGTAGGTCCATGCAAATACATCAGCGAATTCTTTCAGCAGCTTGGTATATTCGGCCCTCTGTTCCTTGGTCAAACTAGTTGACAACTTGACAAACTTAGGCTCCTCTGGTGTGCCGATGTTGCACTCAGCTGTGTCAGCATCATCACCGGACACTCTCCCCTTTATTGCCACGTCATTCCCATCGAACAACCTCTCTAATGGGACCAGTCCCCTTGGGATGTGATTGTTAGGCAATTGAATAATGTCATGCTTCGCTATCTTACTCAGCAACTTACCCCCATCGAGCTCTTCCTCGGAGGCAGGATCTTGGTCGATATGCATCTCTGAGAATTCTTCGGCAGTCTCCAAGAACCTCTTGATCTAGAGATCGTCCTCAAACACCTTCCAATGTTTGACGTTGTCAGGTATGGAAGGCCTGTATTTTACTTCTACATCGTACCTCAATTTGGGCGGCGAGGGTACTTTGAAAACGCTCGTTGATGTTGCTAGGGAGTCTGCGACTGTATTCTCTTCTCTCGGGATGAAAGAAATATTAAATGTTGAGAAGAAATTATCAATTAGATCCCACGCCTCATTCCTGTAACTCCTGAGTCGGGGATGCTTGGCCTGATATATGCTTCTGATCTGCTGGACTACCAGCTCGGCATCTCCGAACACTGCGATCTCTTGAATTCCCATCTCCCTTGCGGCTCTTAATCCCGGGATAAGAGCCTCATACTCTGCCACATTGTTAGTGGTTTCGAATTCCAGCTTATATGACAGGGATGTGGTCTCCTGAGAAGGTGACACAAGAACCACCCCAGCTCCAGCGCCATCTCGGGAACAAGCTCCATCGAAAAACATTTTCCAGATTGGGGTGATGGAGGGAGAGGCTTCGGGGGAAATAGTGGGTTGTTTTCTGAGATTGAGAGGAGGCTCGGGGGTATGGGTGAGCTATAGTAAACTGGAGCCCAAATCAGTGTCCAAGGCAAATATGGGATGATTGGTAGGGTTGGCTTCATCGTTGATTATGTAGGCCAATTTAGCTTCCCTGTAGAGTCTTTTATGTTCTCCTCCAAACACTGGGACAGTGGCATATGTTAGGTCCATCTGCAAAGTTCCCCCTAGTCTTTTAATCCAAGAACTTGACAACAGCATACCGAACTTGGGGGGGACGTCAGGCACTACGATATCCATGACCACACTTTTCATGGGCAGTTGAAACAAGGTCACTACCAGGTCTTTAATAACTCCAAGACACTGAACTCTCCTAGAGTCAAAATAATAGAGGTCATGATAGGCTCGGGTGACTTCTAGCCCTAGTTCTTCCATGACGGTTTTGGGCATGAGGTTGTGAGAGGCCCCTAAATCCATTAAACAATTGTGCAGCACTTTATCATGTATGTTCAGGGACGTGTAGAAGGGAGGGGATGAATCGTCTCTATCTTCTACCATGGGACCTAGGACAACTGTTGGCTTCTCATCTTGGAGATTTATGGAGTCTGTGGGAAGGCAGGGAGCTTCGGGCTGCAACAACTCAGAGAAGCGCTTCTTGAATTCTTCATGTTTGATAAGCTCGATGAGGGGCACAGGGATTCTGATCTTTTGAATCTCATGCTTGAAATTAAACGAAGACACAGGCTTTGGAATTTCTCTTGTTTCAGGAACATGATTC
>JZKD02S0373130.1:0-12721 GCA_000966675.3 Picea glauca | reverse complement strand
AATGGCGATGGGAAGGGTCGTTATTGCCCTCTACCGCCGCATTTCGATATGGCTGTGGTGTTATTCTCTGGTGTCATTGTTTCTGCTGGTGGCTGAAAGAGCCTCCTCCCCTGCTGCTATGGTCGACGTATAAGTGCACCTATCGGTCCCTGGAGGCTCCCTACCACGACCATCCCTGCGACCTTAGCTGCGTGCAATCGATGCCTAAGCACAGGCGACGTCTGAGAGGGAAACCACAATGGGGTTCTCCCTGGAGACCTCGACGCCCCTCTTTCTTCTCGCACGATATGCCTCCCTTTGGACCTTCCCTTCACCTCCAAGAGGCGCAGCCCAGCGACACCCCTCCGGCTCCGCCGACTGCAAGCATCAATTCCCTGGAAATGATTCCTCGGTCGCCATGCTCTTCTCTGCGTTTACTCCTCGCTCCTTTCGGCACTGAACCGGACTCTGCTCAGCGCTCGACCTTCCCACGAGCCTTAGGCGAAGAGCCACCACCTCCGACGCGGGCACCTGGGAATTCTGGGATTCCACCCTCTGATGCAACCACGAGCGAGCATGTAAAAGATAAATTGGCTATTCTCTACGGCCTAGTATTTGAGCTTCGCCAGTGCGTCGAGGACCTGCAGTTCCAACTGCAACTTTCGAATGACAAGGTCACGCTCTTCCTCCAGCTCCTTTCCTCGCTGCATGAGACCTTCCTCTCGACCCCGGAAGAAGCAACTTTCAAGCAGGCACCGGACGTAGACACCGCCGAAGGCGAGGCAAAGGCGAGCGCGACTTCGACGCAGGGACATGGCACAACTACCACGACTGGAGATGTGGTAATGTAGTGTGCAGTAGAGCTGGATTTGCAGAGAACTGAGAGCGCAGCCACGACTGAGCAAGACACTGTGAGGCACGACCGTGGAGCTGAGACGAAGAAGGAGATCGAGAAGTAATGGGGGGACGGGACAACAATTGTAGAAGAGGAACCTTGGACAGGCGACCTCAATGCCACCTGGCCAGGTTATGCGTCAGGTGTCTAGGTTCTGTTTGTTTAGAAGTCATGTCAACTGGTTGCTGCTTTCTATGGCGGTCCACTTTGTTTTAGACATTACTCCTTATGGTTTTTTACTCTGTTTAAGCTGACTAAGATGTTGACTGGGTTGGTTTCCCCTCTGTTGGGGCAGCCCAGAAATTTTAGTAGACCTAATACTGTGTTTTGGAACTCTTTTTTGCCTATGGCAGGATCTTAATATAATATATATCTTACTTACAAAAAAATAAATAAAAGACAATCATTTATTAATAATATTTCAATAAAATACCCTGGATGGGGTGTCACATTGCAGAGCAGAGCCACACGGGACAACGTCGGGATGCACCATTAATACATCCATCGACAACCATCCCCTCCGCAATTAACCAAGCATGAATCCGTGCAGCAACATCCAGGCGATGAGCCCCTTTGCGTAAGTGATCGGTACAGTGCACTAGCGCACTCAGAAGCAAGCCTTAATGGCCCTGGCGGTTGTTGTTGTCCTCCTCCTTATCACCCGCCTTGACAGAATTGAGCGACATTTGCCCATCGCAGCGTCGAGTGCAGAGTTAATTTTAGCAGAGCAACAGTTTGCAGACCCACTGGAGCTCTGGAGCAGAGCCTTCCACCCACAAGGAACCTTGGTCATCTCCAGGGTCTCCATTATGCCTAGAGCACAAGGTAAGCCGCGCAGGGGTGCATCTTGGTACACAATCGAATCTCGCTGCTAGAGATAGAAGAAATTTGAGTAGGCGTTAGCCATGGCGTCCTTGCGAAGGCGTAGGAAACCACGAACGCTTCCAATGGCGTACGTGGAAGAGATAACCCTGGAAGACGCCATGCAAAGCTATCCCAAGCTCCCTTTGATCACAGTCTCAGACAATTGGAATCCACACACTTATTTTGGCACTGATGACAAGCTTCCGCCTTCGAGCAAACTGCTTGGTTCAAGTGCAAATCGCCTAGCGGAGAATTTTATCACCTGCTATGTTGAAGAAGAGACCCTGTCCTGCACAAAGGGAAGCAGAGACTCACCCCATGGTGCACCTATGGAGGAGGCGACCCAGCTTTCCAATCGATCGACACATCACGACTGCACAACACATGCAAGTGAGGGAGCAACAGGGCCCATTCCCTTAGCCTCCGTTGACGACCACTGGCAGGACCAACACCTCTTCACCAATTCGGGGGACCTAGCTCTAATCTTTGATATGCGAAGCCTGTTGGATGACCAAATCTTTCACATCACTCGAATTGACCATCGACTCGACAGGCTGTTCGCTGCTCATTCCAGAACTCTCCCTAAACGACAATGCCCTACGTGTGCACAAGCTTACGTGTTTCCAGCAGGATGGCGAAAGCATGGGGACGAGGACGAGTTGACCGGATAAGAGGTTCAATGATGTTCTTGGTTAGAAATTCTTTTTTTTTTTTTTTTCTGTTTTCGAACCAGGGTTTCGCCTAGTTAGATCTTAGCTATTTTGCAACTAGTTTTTTGGCATACAGTTTAAACTTAATGGTTAGACGTCTTGGTTTCCTTCGGGCAAGATGATACTTTGATAATTTTGTTTGCTGGGAAACAAATGGCATAGGATGCCCAGTTATCTTGGTTTCTTGTTTAGGTGAGACAACTAGCATCATAAACAGTCACTGTAACTTGATACTAATAATATAACAGGTTCTATCTTTTTTTTACTTAAAAAAAATAAATTCAATAAAATATATTTAGAATAAAAAAGTTATCAATAATATTTCAATAAAATACATTTAAAATAAAAAAATCATTGATTAAAATATAGACTTAAATATTATTTGTTTAATGTTTTAGTAAACAAACAATGATTCTCCTTAAGCTATTTAATTAAAACTCAAAAAATCTCATAGAAACATTACATATAATTTCAATTAAAAGTTTTTTTTTTTAAATGTGGGATTGTCCTTGAGCAATTCAAGTAAAATTAAAAAAAACTGATTAAAACATTACAATATAATATAATTTTTTTATAAAAATCAATTGAAGTTTAAAAAAAAATTAATGTGGTATTCTCTTTAAACAATTTAAGTTAAATTCAAAAAATCTCATAGAAACATTTAAAAAATTAATTATTATTTTTTTTTAAATAATTTAGAATTCTAAAACAATTCAAATAAAACTCAAAAATTTTGATAAAACATTACAATATTATCATGTAGTTTTACATAAAATATAAGTCATTAATTAATAATATTTCAATAAAATATATTTAAAATAAAAAAGTCATTAATTAATAATATTTTAATAAAACATATTTAAAAAATATTTAAATAAATAAATAAATATAAAACATATAAATAGACTTAAATATATATTTTTCAGTGTTTTAATACACAAACAAAGGATTCTACTTAAGCAATTCAAGTAAAATTAAAAAATTCTCATAGAAACATTACAATATCATGTAATTTCAAAAATCAATTAAAGTTTGTTTTTTTTTGAAAAAATGTGGGATTGTCTTTGAGCAATTCAAATAAAACTCAAAAAAATCTTATAGAAACATCACAATATAATGTATTTTCAAAAATCAATTAAAGTTTTTTTTTTGAAAAAAATTCTCCTTAAACAATTCAAGTAAAACTCAAAAAATCTCATACAAACATTACAATATCATGTAATTTCAAAAATCAATTAAAACTCTTTTCTTTAAAAACATAATGTGAGGTTCTCCTTAAACAATTCAAGTAAAACTCAAAAAATCTAGTAGAAACATTACAATATCATGTAGTTTCAAAAACCAAATAAAGTTTTTTTCATAGAAAAATGTGTGCATAAATAGAGACACAACTATATAAGATATAAATAGAATAAAATGTATTTTTGTTTAGTGTTTTAGTAGAAACAACAATCCAAGAACATTATAATGTATAAGATGTAAAATTATTTTGTTGATTGAAAAATTATTTGTTAATTCCATTTTTGTTAGGTTTTAAACAAAATAAAAATTAAGATATATTTCATTATTAGCATTAAAACATTTGTAGTGTAATTGTTTGGTTGTGAGTTAAATAAACAAAATATTGAATAAAGAGTTAGAAACCCAAAAATATCATAAAAACTTTGCAATAAAGTTTTTTGTCATAAAGTTTTTTTCAAGTATTTGTATATTCCATTTTTGTTATGCTCAAAATTAAAATTAAGATATATTTCATTATTAACATTACAACACTTATATACAAGGAACTAGAGCGATGGCGTTGTGTGGACCTCCTGATGACTTTCCTGCAAGACTTTAGGCATGCTATTTCGAACAAAGATAAGCTCGATAGAGACACCTTGCATGTGCATGAGGCTCTCGCGGGGCAGAGGCTCGACCCTGGCATTGGTTAATTCTTTCTGGTTCAGGTTTCATGTTCTATGTTTTTAGCTAATTTACTTCATAAGTTTTTGGCCATGCAAGGCCACCCAGTGTTGAGAATTTTGGTCTTCGCAAATTTTGGTCACACTTTAAAATCCAAAGACTATGCCCTGCATGGCATTGTAGATCACCATCTTTCACCGCTCTACAAGTTTTGCATGAATACCTTGAATTTTGAGCCATGTGGCAACATTGGTTTCCCTTCAGAGCAATGTTGCCACATCCAAATATGCTAGATAGACAGTTGTAGTCTCTATTCTTCGCAACATTTCAAAGTTACAAAAAAAAAACATTACAACACTTGTAATATAATGTAGTTTTAAAAATCAAATAAAGCTTTTTCATTGAAAAAAATATTTTTAAACTATAAAGATTGCTCAAAAATAAAATTAAGATATATTTCATTATTAACATTACAACATTTATATTGTAATTGTCGATTGTGAACTAAATAAAAGAAATATGGAATAAAGATTTAAAAAGTCTAAATCTACCTAGATATTTTCTATACATGCATTATGGGAGAAGAAATAAATAATAATAATAAAACAAAGCATGTACATAAGATTAATTAAAAAAAAACAAATTTTAAATATTCAAAATATATTTTTCAAAAAAAAAAAGGGTTGAATTATATCTTTTACACACTATAATGTTTATAAGCAAAATATTGAATAAAGAGTTCATTTAACAGGATAATTGCAATATTCATTATATTGTTGATACAATCTGGACCTTTACTTCACCATTCATTTTGTTAAACAAGAACTTTTCCATCTTGGAGAGATGGTTGGGCAAACCAAAGCGATGGATTGCTAATCCATAATACGGATCATCCATACAGAGGGTTCGAATCCCTCTCTCTATGTTCGGTCACCGTTGCGGATAACTCTGAATCTTTCTACGGAACGAAAAAAACTCATAGAATATACTTTTTTTCACTATTCTCTACATCCAAGATTACGTCAAATCCAAAGATAAAAAAAGAAATGAAAAATATCACTACTATTAGATATCCAAAAATGTCATAAAAATTTTGTAATACAATATTTTTCATTGAAAAAGTATTTGTATATTCCACTTTTGTTATGCTCAATATTAAAATTAAGATATATTTCATTATTAACATTACAAGATTTATAAATAATTGTCCATTGCTAGCTAAATAAAATAAATATGAAATAAAAAAAAATTAGAATTAAAATACAATTAATTATTACAATTATAACAAAATATAAGTCAAATTATTTTTTTCAACACACAATGCTTTAAAGAACTTGATAAAATAGTATATCAACTTAAAAAACCAATGTTATTTCCACTTTAAAAATATAATTTGGAGATCTTAATTGAATCTAAACAATGTTATTTCCACTTTAAAAATATAATTTGGATATTTTAATTGGATCTATCTAATTCATGTAATTGTGGGATATATTTTTATCTTTCCCACCAAGGTTTTATTCTTGTATCTAATTCATATAATTGTGGGATAGTTTTTTATCTTTTCCACCAAGTTTTTATTCTTGTAATTGTGGGATAACTTTTTATTCTTCGCACGAAGATTCGGTTCTATTCCTATAAAATCAAATTTTTATTCTTGTAATTGTGGGATAACTTTTTATTCTTCCCACGAAGATTCGGTTCTATTCTTGTAAAATGATAAAATGATATGTTAAGCTTAATATGAATAAATTGTTACTCCCAAAAACTTAAAAAAAAAAAACAAAAAAAATATAATATTTGTGGTATAATTTATAATTTTGATTTATTTTCATATTATATAATAATATTATTACTTATTATTTTGAATTTTAATATATATAATTTTATTATAAAACAAAAAGAAAATAAGAATGGTTTCTTAAATTTCAATACAATGTATTTTTTTATATCAAATTCACATATTATAAAATGATTTCAAAAACAAAAACATGATAAAATCACATATATCACATATTTACATCAACTACTTTACAATGAAAACAATGCTATTTTCAAAACTGAAACAAAGAGTGCCCATCAAACAACTTCTACAAAAAACCTACCTCTCCCACCAATGATGTGCTTTTCTCTCCTTGAAAACAACTTTTACAAAAAACTACCTCTCCAACCAATGATGTGCTTTTCGCTCCTTGATTTCTCTTAGAGACTTATTTTGATAAACCATCTTTGATAATTTTTTCCTCACAAATGGGAGAGTCCCTCTCCAACCAATGATGTGCTTTTCACTCCTTGATTTCTCTTAGAGGCTTATTTTGATAAACCATCTTTGATAATTTATTCCTCACAAATGGGAGAGTCGTATTTGCACTTTTAGGCTCCTTCCACCAATTTAGCATGTAAAAATATTATTGTTTTATCAAAATAAATAAACATCAAAAATGTGTTTTAACATCTTTTACCATCTCAATCACAAATCAATTCATATTGCTAATTCCTCACAAATGGGAGAGCCGTATTTGCACTTTTAAGCTCCTTCCACCAATTTAGCATGAAAAAATATTATTGTTTTATCAAAATAAATAAACATCAAAAACGTGTTTTAACATATTTTACCATCTCAATCACAAATCAATTCATATTGCTAAATTGGTTGGCAACAATATTGTTGGGCATTTTGTTTCAATAAGTCCCTAGTTTATGTATGCAAAGGAATGTCATCTTGTAGAGAGAGGATCGAAAAAGAGATATTTGTGCAATGGCCAATTCAGATGAGAGATAAATCTCATACCATAAGTCATGTACAACCACTTTATCATCACGTCACTTATAATAAAATAAAACACCCACCATAATACAAATCTATCTCAAGCAATCCCCAACTTCGAAACCCTAATGTGGCTCTACTTGTTGGAAACCCTTCAATTGTTATCCATCATTACTTGAAAAGCCACAAGTGTTTAACTCATCATCTACACCGCCTTTTTTTCCTTTGAACCCCCTTTGGAAACCCTTCAATTGTTATCCATCATTAAATAGGGGGTTCAAAGGCAAAGTTATCCATCATTAAATAGGGGGTTCAAAGGAAAACACTTGTGGCCTTCTACCTCTATCATTATCACCTTGAACTTCTTCAAAGCATGCACTTGACTTCTCATTTAAAAAATGGCTCGCATCCTATGTGAAAAATCATCAACTGAAAAAACAAAAAACAAAACAAGCAATTGACAGACACATATTTTCTCTCTCTCTCCCATAGTTATGATTTCTCACATGGTACTATCTCTTTACCAAATTCCACATTCACCTAGTTATGGTGTCAAGGGATGTACTTCGCTATCCAAACATTATGTTAGCACTAGAAGTCACACCCACACTGTTGTAGGTGTAAGCCTAATACCCATCAAAATATAAATGGATTGAATGGCTTAAGTAGGTGGATCAACAACACTGGGAAAGAAAGGGAGAAGGCAACAAACTGTTTGCAGAGGCATTCCATTGGGCATGGAGTCATAAATTCTACAAATCAAAGGCAATCAAACCGATGAGTAGAAGCATAGTGAATATGACAAAAGGAAGAACATCCATTGTACATAGATACTTTCTGCAAACAGATTAAAGATTGCTTAAATAATAAACAATGATTTAATGGCAAGCTACAACAGATCCTTTGTTGTTCATGGATCCATCAACAAATGGAAGTTATGATCCTCAAAACCTGCAATGAATCTTTATGAATCTTATGAATCTTTAATCACAGAAAATGTCATAACAAACAAGCCCTCAGGCTTACAAATGAGCAACTAAACTGCTCTTCTAGCTCTTTCCTCTCTTGGATCATGAATCCAACCCTTTCCTTATCAAAATCCACTTTCATATATAGTAAATGATCTCTCTCTACCCTAAGGAGGTCGAAACCAAAGAGCTACATAGGATCCTCCTCAATTTAGGAGTATGTTACAAAAGATTCCAACAAAAACATTAAAAAATCCTATTTTTTGGGATCTTGTTTATTGAACTAAATACCTTTTGAAACATGTCATGTTGCTTGATCCCAAGATGGAACACATCCCTCATGTCCAACTAACTCCTAGGAAACCATTCGAACCTTCCCTGACAGCTGACAACCCTCCCATAGCTCAAATTTTTCAGACTGTTAGAGTTCGCAGCGCCTTTGACAACATGCACTGCAAACTTTCCTTTAGGTGATATTTTTAGTTTTTCTTCAAAAATATGAAATGGGCTGGGCTGATTTTTTGTCAGCTAGTAAAAAACATCATGTTTTTCCTCCACGCCAAATTTCAAAGGAACTCACACTGACATTCAAAAGTTATGATCAAAACGATACTTTATTGTGTGCTAATTGCTTACAAATTGTCATAAATACCAGCTCACAGCGCCAGTGAGTTCAGGCATTGCGAACTTTCTTGTAGAAGCATGTTTCACTTTGTCAAAGATTTAACATCTCAAAACTCATACTAGGTGTCCTTATATGTTGCAAAACTTCATTACCTTGATATACGACTAGAGGAAAACGCCAAAATTTGTTAGTTATGGTTTAAAACTCATAACCATCACCAAAAATGTTGTAAAATGCATGTAACAAAAACTTTGACCAAAACTGATGTTGTTTTTGGGAAGATCAATGTATTTATCTTCTATTTCTGGATCTTCTTCTGATAGGCACCTTGGCCAACAAGTATAATCATTGCTTGGCTGCTTTCTGTAATTTGTTATGAGAGAATATTGAGAGAATATATCTCTCTCTCTTCGAGAGAAAATCTGTCTTTTTTAGAGAAGATCTATCTCTTTCTTTAGATCGAGAGAATATCTATAATGAACTAGATAGAAATACAAAGAAAAACACGTTTGAGGGTTTGGATAAGTGTACTTCTAATCGACCCTCTGAAGAGGCGATGGAAGGTCCAGGCCTCTGACTCTTTTTTCATGATATGGCCTCAAAACCCAAACCCAACCCAACCAAACCAAAACTAAATAGAAATACAATTACCTAAGTTCCCAAAAGGTTAGTTTCCTTAACGCCCAATCACTTTGATAAGAAGGCCTTTCCTTTGTGGATAAACATGTAGATTTTCTATGACAAAAAACAAAACTTAACTGAAACCTTTCGTCAAACACTTGGCTGAAATACTTGAATTTGCATTTAATCTGAGTTATTAATGAACCAATTACACCACATGCATTTAATGAACTGGAATGAAACTAAAACTGAAATGAAAGTACCAATCAACCAAGTAGATCCTACTGTAAGCAGTTGACACAAGAAATTAGGCATAAGCTAAGGAAAATCCTCATGAATTGTGAGGCAACCCAAAGATAGAGAAAATCTTTTATTTCAAGTACAAATTACAATCATTCAAGTTGTACTTATCTCATCATCTGACCAACATTTGTCTTTAGAAGCTGTACGCATTTTTACCGCTCCCTTTTTGTCAATTCCATACACTGCATGGACTGTCCAGACCAACAATAAATGCACATAAATCAGTCTAGAAATGCGTGCTTGCAATATGAAACTGTACGACCTTCATTAATAATTGTATTAACCTCAGTTTTCGTGCTGGAAATCATTGTATGGCCCAGAAATAATAAATGCACCCTCCAACTGTGTATACAACAATATGACCCAAAAATTAAATGCTCATGTTGTACAAAATTCTCTCTTGGAAACCGTGCTTGAAATTTTTCTCTTGCTCTATCTTTCTCCAACTCACTAATTGCTCTCTTCAATTAATGACAATGTGACTTCAATAATGTTTTCTCTCTTTCCCTAGATGTTTTTTTTATATTTTTCCTCTTCCCAATTATATTTTTCATCTTCCCCAAACCCTAACTGACTAACTCAACTAACTCATCAATGGATGAGATCAATTATATCTAAAGGCTCACATCAAATGCTCATTTAATAATACACTTTATTATTAAATGCTCACAAATATTTTTGGGACCCACAACTTAACTTTTCACTTAAGTCATTAAAAAAAACATGAAGTCACTTTTATAATATAAAACACTTTAGGAAAGTTAAAATGGTCCCCACCATGTAAAACATCACAAAATCATGGTGTGACCTACTGGGCTATTTTTCTAACACTCCATGGTGGTTGGAACAACCATGT
Source organism: Picea glauca (assembly GCA_000966675.3). Classification (NCBI taxonomy): domain Eukaryota; kingdom Viridiplantae; phylum Streptophyta; class Pinopsida; order Pinales; family Pinaceae; genus Picea; species Picea glauca. The sequence continues at coordinate 2,228 of JZKD02S0373130.1, read as the reverse complement.
TAAAAAATAACTCACAAACCTTTTGAAAACCTTTAGTTAAACCAAAGGAACGACAGTGATTGATTCGACGGTTAGAGAAGATCCTGACCGTTCGTCGAAGATCTAGGCTTCGAGAGAAACCTATTAGAGGGTGAAGCATTCGGGAAAACCCAAAAAGTGAGGTCATAGTGGACTCCCGATGGGAAAGTTCCGAGAGGATGTGAGACGTTGATCTATCAGAGGATGGGTCTATGAAATCTGGGTCGTAGATGCCCTAAGCATGAAGACAACAAGTCTGTCGGGGATTGGAGTTCAAGAAAGTCTGGGAAGAGGCGCAGGAGGAGTTTCTGATGAGGAAATGTTTGATGCTAAGAGCTCGAGAACAACTAGACTCGTAGATCTGTTGGAGTGAAAGTCGACAAGTCCCGAGTCGTTGGATCTGGAATGATCCATCCCAAAGAAGGTACCTAGTCGAAGCGATGTGTCAGTTAAATACCGAACAGTTGTGAGATCCCATTGATCCCTGACCGTTGGATGTGAGGGTCCGAGGACCGTCAGATCCATCGAACAATTTCTCATCGAGAAGAACCGCTTGGGAAGTCTCTTGATCGTGGAGAGTGGATACTTTCCAATGGTAGATGTCTGAGAAGCTGGAAACCGTCGATCTAAGGGTGGTAAGGTAACCCGATAGGATCCCAGTCATAGTTTCGTTGTATATCGAGCTTCTCAATGTGTTAAGTGGAGAATGAGCAAGGCTTTAGCCTTCACAAAACATGAGGTGCCAAATAAATCAGGACCGTTGATTTCATAGCCTGAAGGTCATTGGATCTATCGAGAGTAGAGTCGTCGGAGAATTTTGATCGAGAACAGAGTGTGGGTTGTGTAACCTACTTTCTCGATGGGAAAGGAACTTGACTCACCATTGATTGTTGATATGGTTGGGCAGAGTGAGTCAGAGTCATCCAATCGGGGTGGTTTGTCCCTAGTCTGTGACATATCATTTCGCCAAGGAATTGTTGAGCGATATATGGTGACGAGTTTGTGTATTTGTCATGGATGCGCGCTAAGAAGAAGAGGTCCACGTGTGCGCCACGTGGGATAGAGGTTGCTTCAAGATGTAAAACCAACACCAAGCCTGAAAATTGACATCCCACCAGCCTAAGAGGGTTTAGGGGATTAGGTGTATTACAGAGGGACTCCCAATAATACATGCCAAGCATCAAGTCTAGGGCCCACCCCTTCATTCCTTAAAGCTCTAAGGAATTCAGAGATCGAAGGGTGAGCATATGTGTTTCTTTTTTGAATAGTGAAGCGTGACCCTTTGACGTATTTTTACTAATCTCACCTCAAAAAGAATAAGAAGGGGAATCTTGTTCTTAATACTTTAGAAGAGAAGGATCCCGTAAGAACCTTATAGCCTAGGAATTTCTTAGCTTTTGAGGGCTAGTATTTAGAGATATTCTTTCTCGGTGTTATCCCTGGCCCAAAAGACATATTTTTGATTCACCTCAGAAAATGGGGACTATTGTTCGAAAGTGAAGCACTCCTTAACTTAAGAACCAATTTTTCGTTTTATTTCCCCTACTAAGGTTTTGTAGAGATCGACTTTTGGCTTTTATTCATAGATTTGCCTTAGTGAATCCACAAAGAAACGCCTTAGTTTCAATACCCTCTCTCGATCGCATGAGGGCGGGTACCTCGCATGGCACTCCTATATCCTTGTATCGAGTGGTTGTAATACTGCGGGGGTTATAACCTCATCCTTGGATTTCCTATCGTCGTTTCCTCGCTTACTAAGATTCGGCTTCCTTGGTACTGAAGTGGGTCCGCTTTGGAACAAGGTTTTTCGGTTAGGCAGGTCTTACAACAGACCTTCAGGAATGGTTAACTTTGTTAACCTCAGGTTCTATCCTAATTCTTATCCTCTCCCCTGGGTCACTCAAATCATGTCTTTGCTTTTGATGATTACTCAAGGGAATTGCTTGTCCCGAGAAAGGTTAATATTCCCTTATGCCCAAAACATGCCCTCTAAGGCCTTAGCAAGACATAACTATAAAATATCTTGCTCCAGAAAGCCTTGCCGAAGAGTAAGGGACTCAACGTTAGCAATCTTTTACACTCCCCTTGGGTTCTTCCCCCTTTAGGGTTGAGGGAACTCCATCCCATTCCCACATTGTTCGAGGACATGACTGGGTCATCCGCCCAGGGGATTGTCTATATTCACGCCAAGTCCCCGCAAAAGTTTTGTT
>JZKD02S0373119.1:0-12479 GCA_000966675.3 Picea glauca | reverse complement strand
ACTTAGTGATGTAATACATAATATGAGTTTGCATCTCCTACTTTCAACTTTTTATTTTGTGAAATTTCTCATCGTTAACTCCTTTTGGTTCGATGACTTCTTACCATTTGGATCACGATTTGGGGATTATTTTTGTTGGATGGAGATCAAGTGGACATAACCAAATTTGTGTGGGTATGAAGATAAACATAAAACACATTGACAACTTCTTTTTGATTTCACCATTCCAATAAAAATATCATTACCTTTTTCTTCCAAAGAAAATTTTGTTGTGAAATTTAAAGGATGCTTCCCTATATTTGTGAATGACATCTTTCATAAATTTGTGGATGTAGACTAGTAACTTCACAAATGGGTATTCAAACTCTGTCAAGATAAAACTAACCAAATTCCTTACAACATTAGCGACAATTGGTTAAGTTGACCCCTTCAACTTTTCAAATTGAAAAGACATAGAATGGCCTTTGACCACTCAACTCCTATCCTATGTCTACCTTTAAGTATCAAATGAAATTTCTTTTGATTATTATCTTCTAGTTTCCATTCTCCTCAACATTCTAGATCTATGTTAGTGTAAATTGCCAACAATTCTAAAAATTGGCTATATAATGACAAGGATATGGTTTTTAAAATAAGAAACACAGTGATACAAACACATAGATGTGCACAAAAAAATTACTTTTCTTTATTCATGGATTCAGCTATTTATACAAAAGTAGAATAGCAAAATACTATTAAAAAATCTTGCCCTATTTTATTCTTATTCTTAAACCTATTCTACTCTTAATATACAACACAGTTAGACTATTACATTTATGTATTGGAGCATCATACTCTAACCATTTTTATTGTATTTCTTGGAAAAAAAACTTATGGTATTATTATACTATTTGTTTGAAAACTATGCTCATTATAATGAAATTTAAAAGTTTTATTGTAATTGGAAAAAAATCTATCACCTTTTTATAGTATTGTTAAAATATTTATTTGAAAAACTATGTTTATTATGGTGAATTTTTTTGACAAGGTGGGAATTGTTTCTCTTTTTATTTTATCTTTCTAAATTGAAATTATTATTAGATAATTAAACTAAAACATACTTATTATTCTTTTTATTTTATCTTTTCAAATTGAAATTATTAAATAATTAGATTAAAACATACTTATTATTAGGTAGTTAGACTAAAACATACCCACTATTTCTATTAGTTGCTATTCAAACTTTCCATACTTCAAATCTGCCTCAAATTTAAGATTTGGTTATTGGTGTGAGTTTTTCAAGTTAAGATTTTTTTAGTCATATCCTTAGTAAAAATAATTTTTATTATGAAATGAATTTTAATTGTTAATAAAAAAGTACACATAAGACATAATTATGAACTTTATGAGAACCTTCTAAGTTCTATTTTTTAAAGTGTTATTTAGTGGTTAATTTTATCCTTTTTCAAAACCTTTTTTTTAAAAGGTAGTTTTTTGAGATTTGGAATCTTCTTATTATGTTCCTGTGAGACATACAATATCCATGAACTTGAATTAATCTAGTCTATACTAAGGAAAACAAATTTCTACATGGTTTTCTATTGTTTTGAGGTTGATAATGTTGATGGGATGCCACCTTGGAGGTGGCATTCATCATGCGTCCTATGGCATTCACAACGTGTCCTCTTGTGATGTATTATGTCTGTGCTATAGGAGTTTGGTTGGTTTTCTTTGTGGGCTTGTATTAGTTGGCTCACACAAACATGTACTAAATGACGTTGTTGGGTTGTGAGGTTGTGCATTGGGTGGTGATTGGTGGCTTCATTTCGTTCTTGGGTTTGTTTGTTGACCCATGGATTCCTTTTGGCGTTTGGTCTTTCTTTGGGGTTTGGTATTCATTGTGAGATTTGGTGGGTAGTTTTGTTTCATGCTCGATGCTAGGTGGTTTCCTTATCTATGTCGGGTTCCTAGCCTCCTCTCTGGCTTTGTTTTCTTTCCTATGAATTTGTTGCATGAGTTTGGGTGGATTTCTTTGCAGGTTTGTATTATTTGGCTTGTACAAATGGAAATAAAGGTCGCCATTGGGTTGTGAGCCTATGTGTTGGGTGGGCTGTAGGATGTGCATTATGCTAGGTGGTTCCATTTTGTGTTCGGTGGTTTCATTTCCTGCTCATCTATGTTTTCTAGCCTATGGATTTGTTTTGACATTTTGGTCTTCATTTTGGGTTTGGTCTTCATTTTGGGTTTGGTCTTGATTGTGAGCTATGGCAAGTGGTTTCATTTCTTACTCAATGGTGAGTGGTTTCCTTTTTTGCATCAGGTTCCTAGCCTCCTTTGTGGCTCTATTTTCTTGCCTATGAATTCATTTTGGCATTCTGTTCTTGATCTAGTCTTCAGCTCGAGCTTTGGTTTGGTGTTCATTGTGAGCTTTGGTGAAAGGTTGTGAGCTTGTGACTTGGTTGGTTTCATTTGTTCATTTCTCATTCGACTCGATTTGTTGGCATGCAAATTTATTTCGACATTTGTTTTGACTTGGATACACATGGATTAAAAGGCTTCTAGTGGTTTTGTATTGTGATTTCACGACTTCATGGTGTTTTCTGTGTGAGTTTTTGTGTTGTGGGTTTCATGGTTTGCCTCTTGTGTTTTGCTTGCAAATTAGGTTGTTGGTTTATGGTGTTGTGTTGGATGTGCAGAGCACTCTAAACAACCTATAAGTTGATTCCCCATCATTTGTGAGTTGGTTACCATTGGTAATTAAGTATCCAACTTAAATTTTCGTGCTCTGACAATGTTTGTGATTCGAATTGGATCTGTACAATAACAATTGGCTACTAGCACAGACTCTATGATGATCAACATCGACAAGGCTAGAGGATATGAATGAGGAAGGGGACCGAGTTGTTGGCAAGAAGGGCCTCATGCCATCACGATCAATGTCCACGCTTGCGTTAAATCAAATCATAAGGCATGCATATGTAATGTAACATTACAAGTAAAAATATTTCTGTTAGAAAAATATGATGTATTTAAAAAATAAAAATGAAAAAAACATGAGAGCTCTTCTCCAATGTACTAAAACAAAAGATAAGGGAGGGGAAAAGAGGGTTGGGGACGCTTGACCTTCTAGCTATCCCCCAACTGAGCTATCTTATCTCATTTATCCACAAAGCGTGAGAGGGTTTTTTGGGCTAAGAGTGAAGGAAACACTCTCTAGACTTCTATGAGGAGCAGGAGGATGAACCAAAGAGCCTTGCGAGCTTAGCATTGGTTTTCCCATTTACGTTTTCAAGGTAAATGACTCATATGCAATGCTCTCTCTATGATTTACTAMGTTAATTTGCTTACTACATTAATTAATTAGGAATATCTTTGTATGTGTTTTAATGRGCCTAATRRTTAAGAACATGTATTTCCTCTTAAAAGRTCACAAGTTCATATCCAGAGGGGGTAAGATAGGTGGCTGCAATTCTTTCATATCCAAAGGAGGTARGGTAGGTGGCTGCAATTCTTTCCAMAGGGTCGTACACCTACCTTCCTCACAGGCTGCAACCGAGTCGATTTCTTCTTTGGYTAGGTGTTTTCTCTTTCCCACATGCCGTACGTATCTCCCTGACTTGATTTCTTCCTTGGCTTGGCTGGGCATTTTCTCTTTCCCATAGGCCGTAGGTATTTCCTCGAGCCGATTTCTTCCTTGGCTGGGCTGAGCATTTTCTCTTTCCCATAGGCCGTAGGTATTTCCTCGAGCCGATTTCTTCCTTGGCTGGGCTGGGCATTTTCTCTTTCCCATAGGCCGTAGGTATTTCCTCGAGCCGATTTCTTCCTTGGCCAGGTTGTACGCCTTCCCTGAGGCCATATTCACATGCTCATTGAGCCACACACAACCTTGGTAGGTCTTGTCTCATTTAGATTGTACGTTGAATGGTCTTCCATCTCCAGTCATGGAATTTCCAAATTAAATAATATATGGCATAAATTCTTATATCAGCAAAATGTTGATTGTGATTTCGATGCAGCGTGGTCGAGATCTCAGCTTTAGCTAATACGAATAGTACAGCTCTTTTGATGAGTTATGTGCCTCTTTTCATCCTCGTTTTGCACATAAATTTAGAATGTTCAAGGTGTTGGCTTGGAAATGGATATCCTTTGGCTCAAATCCATTCCTGCCCAAAACTCTATTAACTTGATCATGCCTAGGTTCCTTCGTTGGTAATGTGTGCCTAAACATTGATATAGGATATATATGTCAATATATTTAGAACTCCAATTCATAATTGTACATGGTGTTCATCCTTGGTTCATAAGTTTATTTTGGAAGAAATTCATACATGCACTATTAACATAATGCTATAGATTGTGATAGTTGTGAGTTATTGTTAAAATGAACAACATATACACGTTATTTTGTAATTGATCCTATGAAACCATTAAAGTATGTGCACCTAGCAATAGATAACAAACAAACATTCTCATTTTTTAAACATTTTATGCACAAGGTGATTGTGTTTTGTTTAATTGTAGTTCATAGGTTTTTGCTTAGCTAATACAAATACTATAGCTCCCTTGATGACTTTTGTGTGTTTTGTTTAATTGTAGTTCATAGGTCTTTGCTTAGCTAATACAAATACTATAGCTCCCTTGACGACTTTTGTGTGTTTTGTTTAATTGTAGTTCATAGGTCTTTGCTTAGCTAATACAAATACTATAGCTCCCTTGATGACTTTTGTGCTTTCTTTCATGCTCGACTTGCATACAAATCTGGAATGTTCAAGGTATTTGCTCGGAAATGGACCCTGTTCGGATGAAATGCAATATTCTTTCCCATAATTCTATTAAGTTGACCATGCCTAGGTTCCTTGCTTGTAATGTGTGTGAATCCTTTGACTCGTAAGTTCATTAGAGAAGAAAATCTACATGCACTATTAACATAATGCTATGGATTATGATAGTTGCGAGGTGTTGTAAAAATGAATAAGATACAAACCCCACCTTGTGTGTGTAAAAGAAAAACAAATCAACGACCCATATACTTACATTATTTTGTTCCTATTTACAGTCTTGTGCATGCAATTCTTCTTCTTAATAGGTCCATGATATTTTATATAATTTTATGAATAATATATTTTCCTTAATGACTTCTATGCTCTCTTTCATCCTTCTTGCATACAACTCTAGAATGTTTAAGGTGTTGGCTTGGAAATGGACCCCATTTCATTAAAATCCATTCTTGCCTAGGTTCCTTGTAGGTAATGTGTGTGAAGCCATTGATATAAGACATATATGTTAATGAACTTATAATTCCAATTCATAATTGTACATGGTGTTCATCCTTGGCGACCTTTAGCTAATACATATAGTATAGCTCTCTTAATGATACTTGTGCCTCCTGTCAACCCCAACTTGCATACAAATGTATAATGTTCTAGGTATTGGCTTGGAAATGGGCTACCTTTGGCTCAAAATTTTTCTTGTCCAAAACTCTATTAAGCTAAAGATGCTTAGTTGTAATGTTTGTACAACCATTGATATAAGAGATATATGTTTATATGCTTACAACTCCAGCTCATAATTGTACACGATGTTCATCTTTGGCTCATAAATTTATTATAGAAGAAAATCATGCATGCACTATTAACATAGTGCTATGGATTATGATAGTTGTGAGTTGCAAAAATGAACAACATACAAGTTCTTCTTTGTGATTGTTCCTATCAAACCATTATCATATGCACACCTAGTAGTTGTTGATAACAAACAAATATTCTCATTCTTTGAACTTTTCATACACAATTTGATCATGATTTTGTTTCATTGTAACCAAGGTCTCTAGTTTAGTTAATACACATAGTATAACTCCCTTAATGATTTATGTACTTACTTTCATCCTCGACATACATACAAATCTAGAATGTTAAAGGTGTTGGCTTGAAAAGGGACCTTGTTTGGATAAAATCCATTCTTGTCCAAAATTTTGCTAAGTTGACCATGCCTAGGTTTATTGTTGATAAGCTGTGTGAAGCCAATAACACACACACACACACACACACACACACACACAACCCCCAAGTAATTCCCCTCATTTTGAGGATGGTACAAGCTTTAGACATGGTGTTAATGTTTCCTATGTGGGTTGTGAACATGGTGGAGATTGGTGTAATATAATAATGCATCATAATACTTTAAAATTTCACCTTTTTGTTACGGGATACCATGGTGAATCATAATTTTCTTCTAGATAAGTGTTGTCACCTTCTTGAGTCTAGTCATCCTACTAGAGAACTAGGTGGAATGTAGCATACTTCATATCCCAACCACACTTAAGACTTTCCATCTTGCCCTTTCACTTCTGTTCCATCCATCATATTTCCCCACCCACGATTAAATTATCATAAGTCATTCATCAAGGTCCTAAGAAAAACAATGAAGACCCATGTGTAAGAGCCTTCAAAGTCAAAAGAGCAAAAGTGCTTTAGGTGGTTGTAGACATAAAAAGTCAACAACCAAAAAATAATAATGTTTGAGCTATGCCACCTCACTAAAAGGCCCTTACCCATAGTCCTATGCTTAATAATGCATATCCAAAGAAAATGACTAAGAAATGAAGAAAGAAAGAAAGGAAAACAAAAAGAAAAAAGACATAGAAAGAAGGGGCGGTAAAAATAGTGGCGAGGTGGTAACTCTAAGATCAATGCACCCTTATGAAGGCCATGATGGAAGAAATGAAGACCCCTAGCTCTTGAAAGATGGTGAAGGAAGACCTACTCATCATATATGACTATTGAGGTTGATTCATGGAATTTCCCCTTTCCCCTTCCACAAATTTTGCATCATATTACCTACTTCTAACTTAGAAATCTAGGACATACTTCTTGGTCTTAGGAGTGTCACATGTAATAGAGGTTAATGTTGTCCCCACCATGCTTGAACTTAGCCTAAAGTGTAAAATTTAAATGAGTTATTGAAAAGTTAGAAGATGACACTTATATATTTCTACCTAATGACACGTATATTGAGACATGACTCACTACTATAGGTGGGCACCTTGCACATGGATCCATGTACTTGCATCGAGTGTTGTATCTATGCCTTGAGACTTGTGTACTATGCCTTGATATTTGTGTACTTACATTAGGATATGTGACATTGCATTGGGATTCATAATACTTCCTTGGGATCCATGTACTAGCATATGGACATATATATCTTCTTTGGGATACATGTTATTTTCTTCGGATCTATGACACTACATTGGTATATGTGTATCTACATTGGGATTAATGAAAGTGAATTGGATAGTGTGATAAGGACTCCATGTCATCACATATGCCACCTAGATCATCTTTGTTGGGTATGTGTTATATTCTTTGCATGTGTGTGTGTGNCGACGGTGCGTCAAATTTGACGATCCCATCACCTGTCGGTGTATGCCTATGCCAAGCGTTGTCCAGGGAGGGGGGAAATATCCCCTCCCCCTTGGATACCGCTCGAAGCCAACAGAGTTTGGGGTAGCACCCAATTTTTTTTAGGGGTGGTTTTTGTTATTTTAACGTTTTTCGCTATTTTTAGCTATTTTCTAAATTAATCCCGGATTAAGAGATTAGGGTTTGGGTAGTTGCAGAATACCTAAAATATTGTATATATTTTATTGTGAATGGTAAAATTAATACAATGAAGAGTTGAGAGGTGCGACACCGAGGAAGGTTGTTTTTCTCCCGGTTAAGGGTTTCCAACGTAAATCTTCGTGTACTATGTGTATGAGCCATTGATTAATTTATGTTTTGCTTGAGAATATGTATGCATTGCTTTACTTCATAGGTTTAAAACTTACATGTGGTATGAGAGCACATTTTTGGCTTTATAATGCCTTTTTTGCTGAGGGTTTGACTCAGTCTTGATAGATCAAATTTATCTTGGGTATGTGATAAACCTGGGTTTAGTGGGAGCTTTGCAGTGGTGTTTCTTGTGTTGAAAGAGAATGGGGAGTAGTTCTAGAATTGAGATTGAGAAGTTCAATGAGTCAAAAATTTGAGCTATGAAAGCTCAATATGGAGGACCTTCTTGTAGACAAAGAACAATGGATCACTATGGATCCTAGTACACAAACTACTGTTACACAATTTACTGGTACACAAACTATTAGTACTCAATCAACTGGTATGTCGAAATAAGATTGGGAGAAGCTGGATAGAAGAACAAGGAGTACAATTCAACTATGCTTGGAAGATTCATTGTTATTGAATGTGTCGGGAGAAGCTACAACCAAAGAACTACAGGAAAATTTGGGGAATTTGTATCAGTCAAAGTCCTCGGTAAACAAGTTATTTCTTTGAAAAAATATGTATCATCTTAGGATGGATTTCTTCCTTCTGCCCGTGAGGAATAATTGTGCAACTGAAAGTATCTTCTCATCCTCAACAACCAAGTCTCTGCATCTTCATCTTTCTTGTGCTCACCATCAAAGGTAGGAGGTTTAATCTTATTCATTTCTCCTTGTAGTTCATCCACTCCAGACCTCCTCTTATGCATTCTGATAGATATATACTTGGACTGTTGTATTCCCTTCTAGTAGAGTGCCTTGGTGAGTGATGATGATGTCTACCCGCACTTCTAGATTCTTTCCTTTTGGAAGGAGATCTATGACTTCTGGATTTGGTTGATTCTGTCTCCTTATCCATTTTCTTTTCAATTTTGTCCAAGCTCTGTAACAACTTGACGTTTAAGCCATCTTGCTACTCCTTATCCTTCATAAGATTCTCATTGTCATCCTTATAACTTTGCACCTATTTTTGTAGAATCTTAATAGTCTCCACCAAATTCATGGTCTCCTCTTTTCCTTCTCTAGGGCCATTGGATTTTGTTCCTGCATTACCCATGCTCACACCCAACTCCCTAACTTCATCTCCATAGTTGTAAGTTCTCTATGCATCTTCCATGCCTCTAGTCTCTGATCTCTCTGCTAAATTCCACTTGGTTCTATCCGTGCCCTTAGTTCTACAAAATGTGCATGCGATAGGATTTGTTAAACCACGATAATTTAACAAATCTATCATTTTATGCACCATTCTGCCCTTTAAATGCACCAGAATTATCATTTCTGTTTTCTTGTGAATTTGACTGCCCATTTACATTTCTGGGTGAATACATGGACTCCTCTGTCCAAGACCTTTCCAATGACTATTATCTTGCTCAATTTTGAGTCTTGAGAAGAAGATTATTGATGGCAAGGGTAAGGAAAGTAATATCATCTGGGAAAGGATATCCATTGGCACATGCAACATAGCTTCAACACTCAATGACCGTCCGATCATTCCTTCGTATTTAATCTTGACCATTAGTTTATTATCGTTGACCACTGAGACACTTGACACAACCCTGATACTCAACAACCATCCGATTTGTACTCCAATTCAATCTCAGCCGTCAAAACATTTCTCCAATACTTAGAAATTTCTTAAGTTTTCCGTGGGTTCATAACCCATTCTCCATTCTTGTTACTTTTCTATTGCCTACGAAATGCACCCTCATGCTTTTCCACCTTCATTTCACACCCCTACTTAGAAGGAATTTTCTCAATTCACTTGTCTATATCCGTGGCTCCATTCGTCCAACCAATTCCTCATACTTAGAAAATTCACATCATTCATCGCGCTCCATGATGTCTTAACACTTAGTCAATTTTCGATATCTCACCACGCTTCGTGATGTCTTGATACTTACTCAATTTTCAAGATCTCACCGTGCTCCGCGATGTCTTGATACTTAGTCTATTTTTGAGATCTCACCATGCTCCACAATGTCTTGATACTTAGTCAATTTTCGAAATCTCACCACGCTCTACAATGTATTGATACTTAGTTAATTTTTGAGATCTCACTGCGCCCCACGATGTCTTGACACTTAGTCAAATTTGTAAACTTCACCGTGGGTTCAGAGTCAAGTTTCCATAGGAAAGGAAGGCGCCTCATCACCATGGATCCACATCACTTTCCCCTCGACTAAATTTCTTTAAATTCCCCATGAATTCTTCCCCAATTTTATAAGAATCCTTTTGTCAAACAATTTGTAGACATACTCTAAAATTAAATTTCTGCAATTTTATCTTCAACGTTCTGCTAGTTGGCCCATGCAGGCTCAGTATTGAACTCGTGGCTCTGATACCACTTTGTACTGTACCCAACCACCAAGCTGATTCCTGTTGTATCTATTCTTTTTTCTCCGATACCACTTTGTAATGTCCCCGTTACCAGTAGATTCAACAAAAATATTATGTTACCATTTAAATAACAATATGCCTTGCATAAGCTTACAATTATGCAGTAATGCAATTCAAGCATGAATATGTGCAATCAAACATACATAATTTATATAAGCATTTGGTAAATAACATAAAACACAAACACAATAACAATTATCTTTTAAATAAAGCACCAACTGCGTGCTCAAACGTTCCTCCCAACCATAGACTCTGCTGCTCATAAACTCTCAGCAGCAGGTCACCCTCGAGCAAAGGCTAGAAAATCCACCCGGAAGGCTTCCTAAGCCAGGCTAAGGTCTATCAAACAAATAAATAATCTCAAGTCAAGGTGCCAACTATTATAACCAGCCTACAACCTCTCATTTCCCACATCCTATCCCACCCCAGGAAGTGTACCCCTTCTTTGCTCAAAAGTCCTTTAGCTGTCCCATTTCCCTTTCAGGGATTCAACAATAGGCCAGACATAAAGTCTCATAGCTCTGTAGCTATTTACCAACGCATAGGGAAAACAATTCTCATTAGTTCTCTCACCTAGAGAGAATGCTCGCGGTCTTGACAACCCACTTCTTCATAATATACACGGTCCCGATAACCTGCTTCTTCAGAATGCACACGGGCCTGACAACCCGCTTCTTCAGAGCACACACAAGACTGACATCCTGCTTCTTCTCCTCAAACTAACCATATTTTCACTTGTTACAATCAACTCCAAGATCCCAAAGTACAATACCAGATGGACGACCGAGAGAGTATAGATGGAAAAAATGGATGAGAGAATAATGAGAGCACCCCCCCAATATATTTGCATGTCCCTAAATTGACACTTGTCATGTTTGGGACTACCTTGGTTCCATTTGGATGATACGTTCCTTATCCTAAGAACTTAGGATAAAATATCACATAACTTAGAATTTAGGAAATATTAATATAATATTCCCATGGGCTTAAGCCCCCTTGGCTTAACCCCTCTTCCTAGAATCTTAGCCCCCTTTCCCTGCTAGTGGAGTTCTAGCCCCCCATACTCTTTTGTCTGGTTGGTATGCAACAACGATGTATTTTTATTAGTAATCTAAGTGTGATTACATATTACAATGCTAGGCTTACTGGCCTTTTAGCATCTAGGCTTTCCATCCTATTAATCACAAAGGCACTCCGACCTCAAAACTTATATACAAAGGCACTTTGGCCCAAAGTGTCCTGGCTCTCCAACCTATATGTACATTTACAATTGGGGTTTGGTCTAGAGGTATTACAAACATTTTCTCACACCATTGGTTATCTCACATGATATTCCTTTGTAAATCATAAGCATAAGTATTCACTTACCTTGGTCATTATCTCATAACCATCTCAACATAACATGTTATCTTATGTGTACATCAAAATATTTCAACACTTTTACATGGGAAAAACCTCTTTCCTTTACCATACCCCCTCTTAGGTATAAACCATATTTATGCATTTAGATATCATCAATTAACCATTAATGATATCGAGCATGATTGAAGGACTTTTTACCTAAGTTCTCTTCATCACACATTTAATATTGGCATGGTTAATCATACCTATATAGTTTCCATCAACAACTTTGATGTTACTTATTATTGCGGTGCCTCAAGGGAGCTTACAAAAATCCTTCACCAACATCTTTCCAAGTGTCTTCTTGTCCTCATTCACCCATGGTCAACAACCAATAACAACAATCATTAGTCATCATGCCGCACTTAATACATATGTAACAACATATATGCCTATGCATGTCTATATGCACATCACTACGTATTTATCTCTCAATATGTTTACTTGTGCATATGCATTTCAATATATTTTTATCTCTTGCATTTGTATGCATTCCTACATGTTAATTATTTGCACATAATCACATTTCTCAAACTAGAGAAATAGAAACATGCAACAAGAGGTGAGTTTTGAAAAAGTCCCTTTTAATTCTTACGACTGACAAAGGTTTCTAGTTCACCACTAATCCAATCAATGGACATACTACCAATCACACATAGAGGAAACACCGATTGAAAATTTCTCACCTAAGTAGCGATTCACAATCCATACACACACATGCATATCTACTACTTCACATGTAATGTCCCTGGTCTAGACCCTTTTGTAATTGTACATATAGGATGGTGAGATGTTGGTACCAATTGTAAATGTAAATATGTACATAGGCTAGTGAGTCGTTGTCACTTGATTTTGGTGTTGCGGACATCTAAGTAAGTGTGCAGAG
>JZKD02S0373086.1:0-12284 GCA_000966675.3 Picea glauca | reverse complement strand
ATGCAAGAGGAAAATGAAATGCAAGAATTTCAACTTCGATGAAAACTAGCTATGGGAAGGAGCAAGAGGTTTTAAGAAAATAAATAATTTCTTGATAGATTACTATGTGTGCACTACTAATGACAAAAGTATGATAGATAGATAAATGGAAGGAAAATGACCCAAATTTTAGATAAATGGAAGCCAAATGACCTAAATTTTAAAAATACCATGCAAATGCCATAGTTCACTAATTAGTACACCTATACAACATTGAAAATAATAATGTAATAAAGAAAAAATGATACAAATCCTTGTTTCATAAGAGGAATGTCACATAAGGATTTCAAATTTTTATGTTCTTTGGAAATTCTTAACCTTGCAAAGACATAAGAGGTGTAAACATGGTGACCTTAGTACCCAAGAAATCTACCCTATTCAACCCATTTATGCTCCCTACTTGTATACTATCCATTACCCATCCCATCTCACACCTTGAAAATTATGACTCTCATCCAAAACATCTCTTCACTAATTTAAGACCAATATAAATTGTTGAACATCCACTGTAAGCTCAATCTCAAGGAAGACTCCTATAATTACATGCTACAATTTTTTGGTAACAAATCTCAAGGTTTTTGGCAGTTTTTGGTAACAAATTTCAAGTTTTTTGATAATTTTTACAACAAATATTAGGAGTGAATATCCACCATTTAAGTCGTTGATCTCAATATCAAATACCTGAGATCAATTCTTGAAGGACTGAATCTCTTCAACAAATACCTACGAGTAGATCTCTTCTCCTCTCTTCTCTTCACCTAGCAAAGGGCCGACTAGGGTTCATCTACCTACTCTGGAATCATAAGTAGGGTTTTCTTTTGTGCCTCATGTCCATCTAGCCACATTCACTTTCTTGCATCCATGCCAAATCATTTTTGGACCCCTTTCTTGGAGACATCAACTCAAACTAATCGAAGCTATTCAAACCCTTGAAAGCATTGAAGGAATTCCTACTAAGTTTTAAGTTAGAAAACCTTCCAGGCATTAGATTTGAGTTAATTCCTAAGTTTTCAGTCATTCATTATTACCATGAAATGAAGGGAGGTATTCAACAACTCACCATTTTTGGCCTCAAGCTCTCTCTCCCAGTTCCCTCCGTGAGATATGCCTCCTTCCTAACCCTGCCCTCTGTTGTTCCAGAGTCTGTACTTAAGGCTAAAAAGTACCGAGTCTAGGCATCCAAAAAGTGTGAAAGATGTAACTAGAGAAAACAAATGTGAAAAGAAGCTAAGGTTGGTTTCTAAGTTGTCTGGGTCTAGCTTCTAACTGTTCTTGAATGTTTATATCCCGTTCAATGGCCACCCATGAACATTCAAGTTCGGCCCGGGTAGTAGCAGTTTTCAGAATGGTATCGAAAAGGTTTAAAGTAAGGCTGGTTTGATCTGAGAGACCGGGTTCTAAGTTGGGTTGACATGCCACAGGGACAGTCATAAAGGAACAAAGTTTTTGTAAAGCGTTGGTTGTTGTTTCACCTTTAGATTATACAAGAAAGAATCCCACAATCGAATTAATAGTATAACGAAATCATAGGTCGTTTTTCGTAACTGAGTTAAAATTCAAAACCATGCATGAAGCGAAAGAAAACATAGATATGTTAAATAATGTGAGGCATCAATCAGGGAAGAATTTGACCTTGTGATAGAAGAAGAATATAAGCAAGAAAAACTTTAATAAAGCATATGAAATAGAAATCTAAACAATTCACAGGTCTTGTACCTGCTGATAGCCGATACAGAGGAAAAAATGTAAACGATTAGATAACTAAAAAAAAAAGGAACAACACAGTAGAAGTTGTACTAAATTGCAGCTAAGCATTCATTAAAGACACATATGAGAAATGATGTGAAATGCGAAAACAACAGAAGAAACACATAACCTAGTCTTGACGGAAAAAAGAGTCTTTGATCTGCCTTGTATTAATTCTGGCGAAAGAGATATTCTCTGGTACAATCGGCCAAAGGAAAAAATCCTTTGCTTCTTCTCTCAAAATTATATTTATACAAAATTTTAAAATTCTTTGAATTCCGATCGTTCTAAAAATTTCGGTTACAAATGGAAAATGAAGCGTTTCACTTCCTTGTCTTTTGTCTTCCTCCACGTGGGTAGGTCATTTTCTTTTCTTGTTCCTTGGCTCCAGAAATAGGATGGGAGTAGCATCTGCCATTACTTGCCTCCAGAAGTCTTCCCTTTCCCCTGCTCGATACAAAAAACACATTTTTCTACAAACTGGGCTATCATCTTGGAAGGTTCGTCCTGACTGTTCGCCTCGAAAGTGTACCAATCCTTTTCCAACTGTGGCAATATTTTTCCTACTTGTCAATCTTCCGTGATGATAGACCACAATTGCAAGCTTGGTCTTATCAACCATTTATCCACTTGGGAGATATTGACCTGACTTACCTGGGCTAATTCAATTTGTCCTTTTCCCCCATTTTCCTTGATATCTAGCAGATGTTTGGCTATGTTAATTTTGCCCAATGTCCCAACACTACTTTCTTTATCGAGATCTAACAAATTTTTATTTATCAAGCCAAATGTTTCTTCACAAGCATCTCTCATTTCTTTAGCTCTTTTTCTGCTCTCGGATATATTATGTTCCCATGCCTTTAGTAGGATGTTACCTCTGGCTTGCTCCGGGATAGACAACCTGGAACTGATTTCCACCTCTTCTTTCGTTGTTGCTATAACAACTTCTTGGAAATCAATCCAAGCTATTGTCACTTCTCTTTCTCTTGAGGAGATATCCTTCAATTCTTGTTCTATCATATGGAAATGATTTTGTATGGTTTCTACTTTGGCAAGTAGATCCCATTGAGCTACTTCTACCTTATTTCGTATTTCCGTGGCTTGGGATTGGAATACTGTTATGTCTATGACTTGGTTTTCAACAAAAATTAATTTAGACTGCAACAGTTTTATTTTCTCTTCCTGTTGACTTACCTGCATTTGGATTGTTTGTGTCGACTGATGCATTTGCTCAAGGTCGGATTTAAGTCTCTTGATTTCCTGTTGATCAGTCACTCTGGCTTGCTCGAAACCTTTGTTTGCTTCCTCCCTGGCATTCGTCTCTATCGTTGCTAACCGGGCCTCTAACTTGCTAATCAATAGGTTCTTTTGTTTCAACCGTCCCCTCAAAGTTTCGACTGAATATTGGTTGGCTGTTGCGCAAGCCCCCAATGTTCCGGCTATCTTATCGGTGAATTATTCCTCTTCCAAGGCTTCCTCATTTGCCAGGATTTTGTATTTTTTAGCCACTATGCCCACTCTTTGGTATGTTTCTTGTTTCACCATGGCCTTCCTTTTCTTACTGAAGAATAATTCATTAGGAGGAAACTCTTCTACATAAATAGGTGTTAGGTCCTCCTTGAATATCCAGTCTGTATCAAGGTTCCCCTTCGTGAATTGTAAGGGAGTGAAGGATGCAATGGGGTTGCCGATTTCCTTGGTATCTATCTCTGGGTTTCCTTCTTCTTGGTTGGGGATCTCTTCTTCCTGATTCAAGATCTTATTTTCCTCTGGCTTGTCTTGAGTCTCTTGTTTGCTAAGGTTCTCACCTGCTGAACTTTTATCTTCTGCTTGATGTGTACTCAGAGGTTGTGAGGTTTCTCCCTGTAAAAATTTAGGGAGGCAACTTCTCTTATGCTCTTGGAATGTATAAAAATTGGTCATATCACCGGGCAACAGAGCACCCGGCTCAAGACTTCAGAGTAGGACCTCGCACCTTGAAAGATTTTGTCATGAGGTGAGTCTTTGTGTTTGTATCTCTTCAGCCCACAACTTTCCATGTGGTTACTCACAACCTTATTAGGGCCATGTTTCTTAAACTCAATGTCCACTAATTTCATTTCCTTCAAGGTCATAGCCTCTGCTTTGGCATGGATGAAGTCTAATAAAGAATATGTACCAATGTGAATGGGGAAAGGTGGCCATACCTTCTTCGATACTCCTTTGATCTCCTTGCTTATCCCACCGAGCACAGTTTTCCTGGCGATCTCGTGACACACTAGCTTGTCTGGTAAGAATAGCGATAGAGCATATTGGGGGACAAAGGTGCCAAAAACCCTAATATATGAAAATTCCACTTCTATATACCAATCTACCACGCTGCTCAGGTTGGCTGTGATTTTATCTGAAATCCTGAGAGGCGGATGGCCGAAGATAGAGACATGCATTGGCACCATTACCCAGTTGAAAATCTCGTAAACGAAT
This sequence comes from Picea glauca, assembly GCA_000966675.3. Lineage (NCBI taxonomy): Eukaryota > Viridiplantae > Streptophyta > Pinopsida > Pinales > Pinaceae > Picea > Picea glauca. The sequence continues at coordinate 8,036 of JZKD02S0373086.1, read as the reverse complement.
TCTTTGGCTTTATCTTCCCAGAATTTCGAGTGGAAGACATGAATAGGCTCTGCATTAGTTGGAGTCTAGCTCCAGTTCATTAGTGGGAAAGGTGTCATGAAGAAAATAGCGTCCATGATGTAAGCAGACATGAAGAATGAGGATGCTTTCCCGCTCGCCTTTTGTGCTCGATATTCTGTAATTTGACTGGCCAGACTGTCTGACAACAATTTGGCCCAATCGAAAGAGAATCCCTCTGCTACTGTGTGCATAAGTGGTACCCATGGGAGAAAGAAGTGAGAGGTGTCCTCCTTCCCATACAGTCTGCAAAGCATCATTGCTATATACATGAATTGTGGTACCAACGATGAGATTGAATAAATTCCATTAATATCGGCCCTGAATTTCACGGGGTGTGAAATCCAGTCTTTGATCAGGTAGGATAAGATTTTCCCAAACCGCTCGCATTCCTTCTTTTTTAAATCCTCCAAGAATCCGGCATTGTGAGTAAGGTCTGGTGTGGGAGACAATTTATACATTTCCTGTAAATGCTCTGGTCTGAATGTCCCAATTGCCACCTTCTGCTCATTGAAAATTGTTCTAGTCGGGATGCCTACATGGTCCAGTGCCCATTTGCTCATATCATAATAGGGAAAAAGCTGTGGTCTTGCTGCAACCTTGTGCATCTCCGACTGAGCAATGATTTTGTATTTGGTGGACAAGTCGTCTTTCTTGTTATCACTGGAATCATCTGGACAATCTATCAACTCAGATTCCAGAATGTCGGAGACATACGTCCATGTTTTGATAGTATTGATAGTTCTAGGCGAGGTATTAGAAATAATATCTGAACCTTGACCTGAAATCTTGACAGCTTCCTTGGGCGCTTTTCGCAGATCCATGATGTAGAACCTTGCGATTGGATACCTTGTCATAGAAAATGGAAACATAGACAGTGGTTATCTTGGCGAACTTGGCTCTGCGTAAATTTGAAAGAAATCTAAGATAATGACTGAAACCTTTTCGCTTTGAGTACTCAAGTCTATGTGAGTCCTTGCTGACAGAACATTTAAATAATTTAATAGAAAGATTTAGAAATAAGACGGGATCTTACTATCAGTCACCTCACTAAATTTCTTAATAAATGCCATAAGTGTTTGATAATTCGTGAATCGGGAGGATCGTGACAACGTTTAAATATCAATCTGTAGGTCGTATGGGTTGAAGGTTGTTTAAGGTGTTAATTAATTCAGTTCAACCTTTTATTAAGTGTGTTTAGCCTTTAATCCCTTTTTCGGAGTTCGCAGTATCGGATAATCTTACTCCTAGTCATTGAATCCACGATATTGCGATTTGGTTGATTAACTATGGTTTGGATTATGCTTTTAATTAACCTCGATTAATTAACAAAAATCGCGACTTCAGGGATCGGAGTTACAAATGTGTTGTTTTTGGGGTAACGACCGTCGAGTCACGAAATCGCGACGAAGATTAAATATGGCTTAAAGGTCATTATTCTTGCTATTAACCGGTTTTAACTTAAACAAAACTTCTCAACTTTGCACGTTGGACATTCAAAGGGCGTTCGAGGTGTGACTCCCGAAACAAGAGAGCATGATGTATCAACGGTGATAACCCCTGTTTAAAAGTTAAAAAACCGTGATTAAACTTAAGTCAACTTCGTCACTTCACTTGTCAGGATATCGAGGTTTCAGTTATGTATGACCATGATATATATGAAATCATGAAATCCGACTTTTAGTCTTAGGTGTATCGTTTCAATACTTAGAAATAGGCGGCTCCGACCTTTGATGACCAGATTATTCAAAAAATAAAAGGTGTTCCAACATAGGCTCCAACTATGGATCTCGTCTCCTTGCGGGACGAGAAGAACAGTAGACCAAGTGCATTTATTGGGTAAATGGAGTCATTATTTTGCTTCTGCGAAACCTGTCTAGGAAGAGGATATGGAGGGAAGAAGGGGGTTTCACTTTACTTCTGAAAGCTTTCGAACTTAATCAATCTGTTTTCTCAAAATTAGTCCTCCTACTCCTCTAATACTGAATTCAGGCCTGCTCAAGATGATCAAAACAACCTTGGGGATTTGAACAGGTTCTGTTGATTTTTCTTGCATCAAGGTGAAGTAACTTCGACGTTTTTAAACGGGGAGTCATGCACGCACCTTGGATGAATATAATGTTTCAAAGAAAACTAATTACCAGAGTACAGTACAATTCATGTGTAACATGCTTACAGATATTTTAGACATTGCTTCACTACCAGCGAGCCCGTTCATTACCCTGGTGAAGTTGTCTGATTCCCTTTATTGAATTTCCTTTCACCACTTCCAGCCATAACTTTGCATTTAAATGCTGAGATGAGGGAAATTATTTCATGAATTTCCTTTCATCATCTCTTTTCGGACTAGATGGGGGCAATCAATTTGTTGAATTTCCTTTCACCATCCGTCTTATATTTTCCTTTGCCATGAAGTGGGGGAAATAAATTAGTAGAAGGTATACCAGGGGTAATATCTGTGTATAACTTTGCAGCCGACGTTTGTTCACTCATTTTGATTACTCTGGATCGATTTTACTTTGACCTTCTAAACATCTTAGTTGGAAGGGAAGCTTTAGGGGAGAGTTTATTTCCAGGGCCCTTCTTTTGAGAAAGACTAATCGTCAGGACCTATTGAAAAAACTAAGGGAGTTAGGATTGGCCTAAGCATATCTAAGTTCAGTGAGAGTTGAGGGTTCACAAGAACTTGACATCTTTTTGATGGCGTTCAGAATAATCGTTTGTCAGATTTCAGAGCTAAAGTGCAACCTCTTTTTCTTCTGTGAAAACCATGGTAAGATATCAGGATTCAAGGGGAAAGAATCAAAGATTCAGAACAAAGCGGCAAGGGAGGTTTCGGATTTTGCAAGCACATGTGTTATAACGCAATCCTGACTATTAGAACTGTTTTCTTATTTAGGACGCTTCATTTCTTCTATTTTATTTTGATTATTTTTATCTTATCTAGGGGAACTTTTTAGAATCCACAACAAAAATTACTCTTTTGATAATCCATCGAGCAAAAAAAAATCATACTCATGAGCCCATTATTGCACTTAGGTTACCTTCATTTGCAATCTAAATATTTGGGGAATTTGTACCTTTGCCTTACCATTTCATTCTCATCTTAGTAAATTATCTTTTATCACCTATTTCGGGCGAATCAATTTCCCAATACATGACCATCCATTCACCTCTTTATGATGTTTGGGCTGTAAACTGGAATCCTGTAAGAAAACAACACGAAGAGCGTCAGGATTTTAAAATTTATGGAATTCAATGTGTTGAAGATTTTGTATCACTAACCTGTTTTATTTGCGATGAAAAATAAAATAAAACTTACCGAAAAGCTATAAAAACAAAATCACAAACCAGTATGTACAGTGGAAATTCAGAAATTATTTATTGCATATAGTGCTTCAGATAGCGCCCGTTGATGGGGGCGTTAAGGGTTTTACCGTCCAAAGTTTCTAACAGAAATGAGTTCTCCCCTTTAGAAGTTGTGACTTTGAATGGACCATACCATATATGGTCAAATTTTCCATGTTTTGTCGAATCTTCCCTTCTAGCATCCCATTTTAAAACTAAATCACCAGGGAGGAATTTTCTGTCTTTAGCCATATGATCGAACAATGATTTCATATTATCTTGATACCTCTGAAGCCTTTCGTCTAGCTCCATTTTTTTCTGCTGAACTTCGATCAACTGATTTATCCTTCTTGTGACGTGATTTGGTTCTTCTTTTTCATCCTGCCAAAGTTTCATCACGGGTAGGGCCATATTTATGGGTAGCACTACGTTGGTCCCGTACACCATTTGAAAAGGAGAAGTGCCAATCGATTTCTTGGTGCCTATCCTATTTTCCCACAAGGCGTAAGATTTTTTGTTTTCGTTCAACACTTTCTTAATTATGGTAATTAGGCTTTTATTCAATGACTCGGCTAGCCTATTGCCTTGGGGGTAGTATGTTGTAGAATGGCCCAGCGTAATATTGTATTTTTGGCAAAAGATGACCATCGCCATAGATTTGAACACCTGGGCATTGTCTGTAACTATTTTTCTGGGACAACCGAATCTAGATAGTGTGTTTTCTTCCAGAAAGTCTATCACCACCAAATCTGTCGCTCTTCTGGTTGGAATAGCTTCCACCCATTTGGTGAAATAATTAGTAGAGGTCAGGATCCATCTATGTTGAGCGTTGGAATGTGGGTTAATTTCGCCTATAAAATCCAACTCCCATTGTTGAAACGAGACATCCGTTTTAATCGGAACCAAAGGTAATGTTGGGAGTTTCTTCTTGCCTATGAACAATTGGCAAGATTTACAGGCTCTGACTTTGGTATTGACATATGAAAAGAGTTTAGGCCACTAATATCCTTCCCTCGGGATTTTATAAGCCATTACTCTCCACGCATGATGTCCTCCGCATACTCCTTCGTGAAATTCGTTTATGACCTTTTCTGCTTCTGATTCTACCAAACAAACCAAAAGGAAGCCTAGAGGGTCTTTCCAGAACAATTGGCTCTCGGATATACAATACTTTATCGCATGTAATTTCAGTGTCCTAGATTTAGATGGAGATAAATCACTCGGGCAGTTTAGGGTCAGAAGGTACGATATTATGTCTTTATACCAACCTGATAAGACAAAATTCTCTTTGATTCTGGTTGGAGTTGTTTGGTCATCAAATTCATTTATGTCCACACATCCCTGGTATTCTTGCAGGTTATTTATTTCAAGTGCTCTGAAATTTGATTCGGCTAAGAGATTAGCCAAACCTTGTCCTTTTACGAGCTTTGTCGGTTTGACCTCTAAATCAAATTATTTAATTTTAGCAAGCCACCAACCTCTCTTCCCGTCACTGTCGGGATGCACCAATATATCTTTTACATAACAAGTGAGCACATATGCAATTACCTTAGAGTGTAACACGTAGGTTATGAAAGCCTGCAGTGCCTTTACCATAGCATATGCTTGCTTTTCCATTATATCATATCTCAATTCTGCATCTCTAAGGCTCTTACTAAAGAATACTATCGGTTTCTCAAAACCCTCTTTGTTGTTTTGGAGGAGTACTTCTGCGATCGTGTGTTCGAAGGCGAATGAGAAAATCAGAAACCCTTTGAGATAATCAGGGCTGGCCAACACAGGTGCTTCACTTTTAAATTTCTTGATACGTGCAAACGATGCTTTGGCTTATGCTATCCATTTGACTTTGTTGTTCTTCCTCAGCATATCTGTGATCAATTTTATGATTTCAGCGAAATTCAGGATAAATCTCCTCAAAAAAATTATTTTTCCTAAAAACGATTGAATTTCTTTTACATTTCTAGGGATTTTATAGTGTCTATGGCTTCGACCCTTTTAGGATCGATTTTAATTCCGTCTCGAGACACAATATGGCCCAGGATTTTACCTTCTTGCATTACAAAGTGAGACTTCTTAGGGTTTAAAGACAAACCAAAATTTTGGCACTTATCGAATGTTTGCTTGAGGTGTATCAGATGATCTTCATCAGATTTGGAAAAAACAGTCAGATCATCGAGGTAAATGACCACAAATTTATCCCTCTCGCCGACGAAAGTGATATCCATAGCACGTTGGAAGGTAGCACCTGCATTCATTAAACCAAAAGGCATTTTTTCATACATAAATGTGCCCCAAGGGGTGGTGAAGGTTGTTTTCTCTTTATCGTGATCACTGACAACGATCTGATTGTAACCCGAAAACCCGTTGATCATTGACATTCTATTTGCCCCAACCACCTTCTCCAAAACGTGATCCATTTTGGGAAGCGGATAATTGTCTTTGAGGGAGGATTTATTTAGATTTCTAAAATCCACACACAGTCTTATCTCTCCACTCTTCTTCCTAACCGGGACCAGGTTAGTTACCCAGTCAGAGTATCTCAGTGGCACAATTATTTTTGCATCCAAAAGCTTTTTAACTTCCTTTTCGACCACGGGTAATAAAATGGGATTGATTTTCCTGAGTTTCTGTCTGAAAGGTTTAACACCGGGCTTCAAAGGTATTTTGTGTTCGATCATTGTGGTGTCATAAGTTCTCAGCTCATCGTAAGAGTTAGGTTATGAAAAATGTATAAATATCTTCCTTTTTCCCACATTTCATGATATCATCTTGATTGACTTTTCGGTTATTTAGGAGCAAATAGAATAGAAAATGAATAATATACTCTTTAGCGTTATTGTTGGAGTTAGATTACATAGATCCTAAAATATGATTGGAATTGTGTGGTTTTATTACAGGATTGGTTAAATATTGTCAAACCCAAGATAGCAAAGGAAATCTTGAAGATACGCAAGCTATTGGAGGTTGAGGATTGTATGGCGCAAGGCAGTTTTGAAGATGATTGAGTTTCTTATATTGTAACTTTATAATAGTAAAACAATCCTAAGGATCTATCGATCCTCAGGATAGCTTGATTTACCCAGATTATTGTAATATATAAGGGGTAAATAGATCTTGAAAAAGATATAGAAGAATTGCACCCAAGAACTCAGAACTTAGAATTGTTCTGTGTTAGCAGTTTTTGTAAAATGTTGTACCAACTATGAAATCAATAAAAGCTTTGAGCAGTTTTACCATTTCTATATACTGAATTTCAAATAGCAGTGCTTCTGAGGACCAAGGGCCTAGTTTGAAGGAGCTATTGTTCGACCTGTAATTGTATTAGTTCAATTTCTGTTTTGTGATTTGATTCTCTTTTACAGTAGTTAAATGAATGCACAAGTGTGTTGATGATTTCATGTCAATTGCAAGAAATAGATATTTCCTGAAGCATTAGATGATTGTTGTTCCAATTCCTATTACTGAGATTTGATGCATGACAGTTCCTCATAAGTTCACATTTGTTGTTCCTTTCATTTAGTTTACATTTGTTGTTCCTTTCTGTTAAAATATAGTTGTTGTTTCTTTCAATAGAAGTACAATTGATGTCCCTTTTCGATTAGATTACAGTCTCCATTTCCTTCCATAGATAGAGTAATTCGCCTTTTTCCTTTCCAACAATTTGACTCATAATAAGAGTCAATTGTGCAAGTCTTTATTTAGATTCAATTATTGCTCTTAAAATGAATTCAATAGATTAATTAGTTCATTTCCATTGCACATCTTTAGATTTCAATTCCTAGAATCTTTAATGAATGTTTGAGGAACTTGATTGTTTATAAACTTAGATTTGCTTTAACTACACAATTTTAGCCTCTACGAGCTATCTGCATAGACTTTGCTGATATTCTTGAGATAAAAAATGAATCCTCGGGTTGATAAATTAATGTTAAACTAAGGTTGTTTTTACACATCTTTAGAACCCAACATTTTGGCATTGTTGCCGGGGAAGAATCTCAAAGGTAACATAGATTGTGCCTCTGGAGGACGAGGTATTGAAGACGGAAGGTAAGAACCTACACAGGCAGTAAGTAAGATTCTTATGCCAGTGCCTACCTCCAGCTGACGCAGTAAGAGGTTGCATAGGTGTTTTTATTTCTTGATTTTCTTTTTTTGTGTGAAGTGTGTATGACTAAGAAGAAAGATCTTGAAAAACCAAAACCCCCACCAAAAATTACCAAAGCCCAGGGCTCGGTGCTCCCTGGAAGAAGCACTTTCATAGACGACATCATCTGAAAAGCAGAAAATCTCAAGCTTCGGTTGGACCTAGAAAAGGATCTACCTGAATCCCTCAGGTGGTAGTTTCACCAACTGCAGTCCACACTGAGATTCATAGCAAAACTGAAGGGACTGAGAAAAGCTTTTAGAGCACAGATCTTCCACCCCTCAACCCTTTAGAAGAGGGAAACTCTTGTAATCTAGAGGAAGGAGAAGGAGAAACCAGTGGGATAGCTAAGATAGACCCACCACCCGATCCTGAATCTCATGTGAAAGAAGAAGGCATACCCGAAATCCCAGATAGAGGGAGTGCAATCAAATCCCCTAGAGGATCAGATAACCAACCAATTCAAATAAAATATCTGGATCAAGAA
>JZKD02S0373075.1:0-18612 GCA_000966675.3 Picea glauca | reverse complement strand
TTTTTTATCATTGTGTTGTTGTGACTATGTTGTCTAGGCATATTTCAGTATCTGAAACTCTAAATCCAAGAGGATCTTGTTTTTCTGAGTTTTTCTTCCTTAGGCTACTAGAAGACCTAATGTCCATAGCAGACCTCTACATTCTCTTCGCCATTTTTCCTCCTATTCACCTTTACTATAACTTACTGACTAAAGTTGATCAAGACCTCATATGTTTGTGCATATTGGTCCAATTTTCTGAGTTAAAACGATATTCTCTTGAGTATGCGCCCATTTGACCTCTTAGAATTTATTCATCGTGACATATAACTTGATGGGTATTGGGCCTACCTTCTCTGCAATCGGAGGGTGACTTCTAGTGCTAACACTTCCTCCATGTGGGCTGCAAATAATTGACAACCTTTCCTGTAGCACTTCTTCAACTGCATTGCTGAGATTTCTCTAACAGTAACTGCCCTAGGAATTCATTGGACTGTTCTCCGATTCCCTTCCTCATCTAGGCAAGTGAATGCCTTATTACGACAGTCTAATATGGCGTGGTGTTGGTCCAACCAATCCATCCCAATTAGACAATCATAAGAACCTAAAGGTAAAATGTTCAATTCATCTCTCGTGCTCAGTCTGTTCATGTCCACTAGATAGGATTTAACCAATTCCATAACCTTTCTCTTGGTTCCTGCAGCCAACTGCACTAACCAAGATTTTCCATGTTTGCTTCTCGACAATTGCAAACTTTCCACCACTCTAGGATCTACATAACTATGACTAGCCCCTGAATCAATTAAAATAGTAAAGGCATGGTTGTTGATCATACCTTCCACTTCAATCATGTGTGACTGATATTCTACTAGCTTATTGTCCAGGGCTGCGTAGATCCTTGGTACTCTACTGCCCATGTCCTCAATGGTTTCTGCCTACTAAACATTGTGGACAAATCTCACTTTGTCATTTCTGTGGGGGCAATCTTTGTACCTATGATTTCCTTTACAACCCCAACATTCCATAGGTGGTTGTCTTGCCATTTGTCCACCTGCTTCAACCTTCCTGGGCTCTCTTAAACCTGGTTGTCCTTGAGGGATATTCCTGAAAAATGGTGGTTTGATTCCCTTTTTCCTCTGCTCCCTCTTAAACTTATTCTCGTCTTCCCAAGCTTTTTGGAAAGTAGGCTTTTCTTTTTACTGATCATAAGCATTTTTCTCTCCTTATAGTTTCTTCCATAATCTTTGGGTCATCATATTGGATCTTATCACTTGTGGAAGATGGCACTCCATTCAGATACCTTTGAATCTTGAGAGTCTCATCTTTGATGAACGGGACATACTTCGACAATTCCAAAAATCTTTGTTCGTATTCATCAATGGTCATGCTGCCCGGCTTGAGTTCAAAGAACTCTTTCATCTTTCTGTCATAGTATCTCTCAGTTAAGTACTTCCTTTCAAAATGCTTCTTGAACTCCCTCCAAGTAACATTCTTCTCTTTGACGTGTTGTGCTTGCACAAGCTGCTCCCACCATATGGATGCCTTTCCTTTAAATTGGTAAATGACAATTCTTCCCTCTGCATGAGAAGAATAGTTCTGTTGTTGGAAATATTTACTCGTGCCCAACAACCAAGTTTAAACATCTTCATCTTTCTTGTGTTCTCAATCAAAAGTTGGAGGTTTAATCTTGTTCATTTCACCCTTCAGTTCCCACTCCAGATCTCTTATGTTTTTTGGTAGGAGATGGGCTTGAACTACTGTGTGCCTCTTTATTGGAATGTTTCGGGGAGTGACGATGATGCCTGCTAATGCTTCTTGATCTTATTTTCCTCTCAGGGTTCTTGCGGCTCATTGTTTTGCTTGAGTCACTCTCCTTATCCAACTTCTTTTTTATTCTTTCCAGACTCTACATCAACTTTAAGTTGAATTTTCCTTGTTGAATTTTCATGAGCTTTTTGTTATTTGCTCAGTGAGCCTAAGCGTCTTTCTGCAATCGTTCAATTATTTTCATCATATGCCCTTCCTTGTCCATCTCTCCTTAGTGCCCATTGGAGTTCGATTCTTCCACTCCTAAATGGACATCCATTCCTTTTACTTCATTCTCCGAACTGGAAGAATTCTTTGCCTCTTCCATTTCTTTGCACTCAGTGGAAATTCACTGCGGTCCTGACATTCGTTGAACTTTGAAAACACAACGTGCAGTCAACCGGACTTTGTCAGGCCATCGGTCCTTAATAATTCCCACAACATTCATAAACCAATCTGATTTAAGAAAACGTTCAGATTTCATTTTCTTTCGAAGCTCTTCTTTGCTCTATAATAATTTTTGGGCACTAGCCACTTTCTCTCAGTCCCCAACCCATGCGATCACGACCCGTGACCAAGCGCTAAGTCAAAAGGTGCTTACTCGTGCCTTCGGCTTCAAAAATTTTCAAAGCACAATACAACAATCCCTTGGAGTTCTGAGTTACCTAACTCGCGAAGTAGAGTGGATCAACAATCCACGTCTACTCAACATTCAACGACTGACACTCACTGTGGAACCTCATGTGTCTGAGTTTCGATACTGCGGGTCTTCGGGACTTCAGAGCTTCGGAAGATCTCGCATCCCCACATCTGAACTGTTAATCTCTGAACATTCCCAATCACCTTTGGTGACGTCATTACGTCATATCACTTAACGTTTTCCAATTGTGGGGCATGCAACAGTGGTTTGGAGTAACCGACCTTTCATCCCGCAATTCTTCTGACGCTGACATGTAACCCCTCGGTGAAACAACGGTTTGGATTGCAGGACCACCTTGGATAATTAACTTTCGTGCAACTTGGGTCCTCGCAATGCCTTCTGGCCGTCGATCTTGATGTACCGTGATTAATGCCAGTGTGGGTCCTCTGACCTTTAACTTCATACCCCTCTGGCAACCAACGACCATGATCTACATCAGCTATTTCGCTTTCTTCTCGATCACAGAACTTCCGAAGTGCTCTCACTTTGAAGTTGTGGATCTCGCACCACCTGTCACCTGGATCGGACGACTGTCGATCCTTTGTGATTAGATCAAACGTCTTGGAATCCATTTCCTCCTCAACACTCTCCTTTTCTTTCCTGGACACAGATCTAATGGTCCAGACTCCTTCCAACAACAGATCTGACGACTCTTGTCACTCCTCCTCCCGAGCTTCATTTCTCGAACCCCTTTCTCCTTAGAGGCTTGCTTCGACACTTAGTCGACCTTCAGATCTGCGCACTCCTTACAACAGATCTTCACATCCCGTCACAAGAAAACTCAATTTATTTCTTCCAAGTTTTTTGAGTCAAATACTCTGTCGATGCACTGCTTGCACCCAAGGACACTCTGAACCTCGAATTTTGTCCCTTTCGACAACAATTCACTCTGAAATCTTTGTCTCGTTAACCACTAACATGGCCCATCCATGCTCAGTGTCGAAACCATGCTCTGATACCAATTTGCAACATCCCCGACCGTCCAAAGATCGGGTAATGCTACCATGCAGAATATACACTTATATGATATATATGAATTTTAATGAATTTAAAACACTTAATCATGATAACACAGAATCACTGCTCCCAGTTCAGATTCAAACAAGATTAACAGTAAATCCACATGCAACGGAATACATGATAACATTCAAGCATCACTAAACATGCACAAAATACATAATCAAGCACAACAATGATACTTATCTTTTAGTTGGAGTAAATCCACCAACTGCGTGCAGACCTTCCACGAACCTCCCAGCCTTAGACTGCGCTGCTCATCACTCTCAGTAGTAGGTCACCCCCAAGTTGGGACTAAACTCCATCTAGCAAGGGAATTCTAGGCTTGGTAAGGAAAACAAGGAAGTTGCACAAAGCAACACAAAGGATCTTTTATCCCATGAGCCACTTATGCCCACAACCCACAGACCCTCATTCCCCACACACCTGTTCCACCCCAGGAGGATACACCTTCACTAATACAAGTCCATCGGCTAGTAAACCTCCCTTACCTTGGGCTTCAACAACAGTTTGGACCAGAAGTCTCAGAGTACTATAGCTGCTACAGGATTCCCTTCCAGGAGAACCCACTTCCCAACAAACTTTCTCACCTGGGAGAGTTGATCACATGCCTGACAACCTGCCTCTTCAACCAGTCTTCGACTCAAAAACAACCAGGTACATGTGACGACAGTAGCAACAACAACAACAACAGGGAAAAACGAGTATGGACACCTAAAAAGGCAACAACCTAACACTAAGTCATAACACGTCTCAGGCGACTACAATTGTGTCTGCTTCACAGGAAGTAGCACAGGACGACTTCACGGTTTCTAGTTTCAGAGATGCATGAGGGTATGCAGAGGTCAGACGACGGAGGTCTCGAGTTCAGGTGGAGGATGGGATAATGGTAGGATGACCCCCAACACAAGCCGACGCTTCAGCTTTAACTGCATGCGCCTAGGTCGACACTTGTCTTCTTGGAGCTGCATGTGCTCCATTTAGCCTACGTCCCACTTTCCAGGAACTTAGGATAACAAAAACATATCATGTTCACCTTAGTCTTCAGGAAATAATATTAAAATATTATTCCTCTAGCGGTAAACCCCTAGGCCGAAATACTTAGCCCCCCCTTCCTTACCCTACCTAGTGGAGCTTAGTCCCCCATAACTCTTCTTCGTGGTCGATCTACACGCAGTAGTGTTTATATTTTTATTAAACTTCTACATAATTACATATACAAAAATCAAGCTCATTGACGTTGGCATTTGGCTCACGAGGCTATAAGCAAAATTACAATTTATAAGGGGCTCAACCTTGGGGTTTTACAATAACCATGTTTGGAAAGTTAAATACGAAAGTTCTTGTGAAAAAAATGTGCAAAATCCCTTATGTAAGGAGGGAAGTCTTGAAGTTATTATAGGTATCGATTGAGAAGGAGGATCCTCCAATCATTTTGAACACCATGTGTCTTGATCGAAAAAAGGACAACAATCCTCGTTTCTATCTTTCATTGGGCATGAATGGCCTTCGCCTGAACAACTGTATGTTGGATTCCGAGGCCTACACAATTGTCATGTCATTGAAGGTAATGGAACAACTTGGTTTCAAGATGACCCGACCCTATGGAAATGTGTGCGCCGTTGATTCTAAAAGGGTCAAGGTTTATGGATTATGTGAGAACGTTGAGGTCTTCTTGATTGATTTTCTGCATATCATCCTCCTTATGAATATAGTAGTAATTGATGTCTCAGATGCTTGCGGGATGCTCTTATCGAGTAGTTGGTTTGCTACCCTTGGAGGTTTCCTTAGCATGGATCTCACCCATGCACACATTCCCATGGGAGATGGCACCTTTGAGGTATTATATAATTGATAGTGAGCCGACAAGGATGTGATAGATCCCAACAATCCAGACTATACAAGTGAGGATGAGTTTGATGAAGTTCTGGATACCATTGAGTACGATCCATGAGACTTACCTTTCATGCAGGAGGATTGCATAGAAACGCTCCTCCCAAGGACAAACAAATACAAGGAAAAACTTGTAAAGTTCCAAGGGAAAGAGCCAAGGTCTATCCAAATATTGAAGAAAGAAGATAAAGAACGTGAAGAAGCCATAAAAAATGCAGTCAATGCAAGGCCTCCTTCCTATCCTTACATTGAGAATATACCTTACATCAACTACATTGTTGGAAGCCTTGCATTCATGTGGGACAAGAATAAGGGCAAGCCTAAATATGACCAGGATGATGATAGCTCTTGGCTTGGCCCTTACATCATCAAGAAGAAATATGAGAAAGAGAAGTATTATTTGACAGCTTTGGACGAGAGAAAGATGTTATTGCCAGTGGATGGGTCTCTTCTCCGACCCTACATTCAAATCACTTGACTTCTTCAGGGCCCAGGCCCTAGGTAAGTAGGTAGGGCATCTTTCTTTCCTTGCATTTGCATATTGATTGCTCATGATAGTTTAGATGCATTTCACAGTTCATTTTTCTCTACTTGCATATTGATTTCATGTTTAGTTTAGAAATTTTTGAAAAAAATGCTAAAATTTTCTTTTCTAGATTAGTTTCATTTTTGGTTTTGATGTATATGGACGAAGGGTGATAGAACCACCCTAGATTTTATAGTATTTTGTTTCAGTGTAGGCACAGGTCCACCAAGATATGTTGCGGTTCTCATGCACCCTACGACAAGCACATGTCCCCAAGTAGGAGCCAGATGTTATCCCCAACTCCTAGGGATAACTAAGGAGATGATGTCTTGAGGCCCTCGGGTTGCAGACATGGAGTACTAAGAGACAACTTGACCATCAATGTCCACTTGCACAAATAGAGACACCCTTCACCACCACAACTCCAAGTTCATCACGATGGTATCCACCACATTAGTTGGCTTCCATAAGACATTCAGTCTTTCTTCATGAGGTACAAGTCAAGTATTATGCTGAGTGCCATTTCAATATTTGAGGCATTTGAGTTTGTTGCATCTAGTACTGCTTTTGATTATGTAACGTTTGCTTGGACATTATGCTCTTTGCCCTGTTTCACTTTGGTGGTTGACATTGGGCCCTAGTAAGTGGGTCACCCTTAGGGATAGGTATGCTACTGGGAGGTCCTTTTGACAAGTCATCATGCCCTTCCCGACCATACTTGTCAATTTCCACACTTCATCCTCTCATCTCCTCACCTTTTGGGCGTATCCATTTGTCTTTGCATGACCTATTTGGTGGATAGTTTTGGAAGAACAAGCCTAGCTTGGGCTTCCATGGGGCTTCAAGCCCACAGGTTGGATACCAAGGTCCACATGTCGAATGATGAAGACATGCCTTTGGAGGCCTAGAAGACATCATGGAGGACCTAACCTAGCCCCTACCACCTAAACAATTTGTCTAAGGAGGCCAAAACGTCACCTTTTAGGGCTTGATGTCACATCAAGGCTAGGGTTTGGTGGTGGTTGAGGACACTTGGCATGTTTTGAAGGAAGGAAGCCTTGGATCATGCAGGAGAAAGTTGGCTTGAAGACACTTTGCCTTTGGAGGCCTGGTGAACTCATCCCCTACTCCAATGACTTGCAAAAGTGCCAAAATGTCACCCTAGAAGGGTGATGTCTTACTTTATGGTTTTACTTATGCCCAAAATATGAATTAAAAAGTATTATTTTGTGTAAAGGGGAAAAATAATGGTTTTGTCCCCTTGTTTTGTGGTTTACCCTAATTTATGTGGACAAAATATGTTTAGAACATTTTGTATAAATATAGATCATTTGTATCTCATTTTTATCAAAGCTCTCCCATTGTGAGAAGACTAGTTGGATGAAGTTTGCGCCCTCTTGGGAATTTTTGGTATCTCTCTCTTGTGAAAATGATCTTTGGTGTTATCTCTTGGTGATTGGATGAAAGTGGTGCATCCCTCTTGGAGGCTTCTTTGCTTGCTCTTGAATGGTAAATGCTTAGTGAACTAAGGTTTGATCTCTCTCTTTCTTGGAATTGATAAGGAAAATCTGCATTTGTTATTTATTTCTTGTTTGTTCTTGGTTATTGTTGGTTGAAATCCTAGGAGGAGTATGTTGCATACACCCTCCATTAAGCTTCATCTCATTTGCTAAGTTTATAAGTCATTTCTTGGACAAGGGTTGCTTGGAGAAATACAAGTGTGTATACCCTCCTAGTTTTACCTTAGTTTGATTGGCATACACTAGGGAGTAAGAGGATTTACACCCCTAGGGATTTTATTGATCTAAATTGTGCTTTAAAGACTCCATTCACTCTATTATAAAGGCACTAATTTGATTTTTTGCATTGGAGAAGTAAAATTGTTTGCATTGGTAAACATGTTTTGGTGAGATATCAATCTTGTCTAAGTTGGACTCTTTTGTGGATGCCTTGATGTTGCCAAACCCTCTAGGGCTTCTTGGTTCTCTTAGTCTTCTTGGAGCTGTTATAACTTTTAATCTATTGCCATTAGGGCTGCAGAAAACCTAATACAAATCTCTAAATAATTCACAAACTAACCCTAAGAAGTTGCTAAAAGTTTGCCCCTATCCTCTACTAGTCTCAACACACTTTTTGGGTGCATTGTTGGCAAGTTTTGGTGGTTGATTTCTTTGCTGTAACAACTTGTTTTCTACAACCATAAGAATGATAATTAGCTCTGCAGTACTTGTTTATAACAACCTTACTTTCATGCTAAAGTCTTGCTCTTTCAATCTTGAGTTGTACTAGTCATATCTAGTTTAGCTCTTGTATCCTTAACTAGACTGTTAACAACTTTATTTGCAGCTCTTATTGCTCTTTGTTGTTGATATATATTTTTGTTTATTGTTGCAATTATGGACAATGAGCTTAACTTGCTTGTCCAACATATTATTGGGCTCATATCTTTGTTTTCCTTGTGTCTCGGGCATGTACAATCACTTCTTGGTAGGTCTTCTATACTGTGGCACATTTTCTACCATCTACAAGACTCTTTTCAAGCCCTTCTTACCTTCCATCATTGACCTATAAGGGGACTCTTCATCATATCTTCATATTCCATTTCATTTCCCCTAGGGGTCACAAAGATTCCCCCCTTGAGGTGATTACTTCATGTCTAAAATGACGAGAATACCTATCTAAGGTGATGGTGGGTAGGTGTTCTCTTTGTTGTTGCCATGTTGTGGTTTGGGTCGAGCTTTGCCCAACCTACAACTTGTGCTATAACAATTACCAATTTCAAAGCACTGGTTCTAGGAAACTATCACACCACTTATGATGAAATCATTTATATCCTAAATAAACGTCTTGAGTCGGCAAGGAATTGAATAAAGCAACAAGTTGATTTGAAGATAACTGATCATGAATTTGAGGTAAGAGATTAGGTATTCATCTAACTCCAATTATACAAGCAAAACTCGCTTTAAAATTAAAAGGGTCATAAACTTGCACCCAATTTTTATGGTCCTTATTGAATCCATAAGTGAGTAGGCCAAGGAGTCTATGCATTAGATATTCCAAACAAGGGGAAGCTACATCAAGTCTTTCATATTGTTTCATGCTCAAAGAAAAAATTAGATTCAATAACTCCTATACATACATAATTACCCCTTTTGGATGAAGAAGGGAGAATAGTATCAGAACTCAAGGGTATCTTAAAAGTGAGAACCAAAGTCCTTCATTCAGTAAATGTCAACAAATACCTTATTAAGTGGAGGAGCATACTGAAAGATGAAGCTACCCAGGAAAATGAAGAATTCATATAAAGGCACTCATCTTTACCAGTGTTACCAACATCACGATAATATCATGATGTTGGCGATCGCCAAAACTGAGGTCAACGATATTATTTCCGAAAATATCGGGATATTATATCTTCCCGATAATATCACACTAATTACTAAAACATCACGATAATATCACGAGACAAAGGAAAATGTCGCACGGGCATAGAACAAGCTGGAAATAAAGCCAGATTTTGACATTTTTTCTGTCATTTTGCAAGCAGAGTGGGGGGTTTGGAGAGCAAAGGAGAAAGATGCAAGTTTTCCTTCAACCAAAGATGAGGAGGAGCGAGATCTTGAGCACCATAACCTGTTCATTGTGAAGTTGGGATTGATTTCCCTCAAGCAAGGGCACATTTGCAAGTATGGGCAACAATTTGCACCCTTTTTTGTTTTTAATTTTTGCTATGTATCCTTCATCTTCGTAGTCAGGGACTTTGTTTTTATGTCGCCATCAAATTATTTTGGAGTGTGGATTGATTTCCAACCATTTTTTTTTGCAAATTTCTGATCATTTTTTTAGCAAATTTATCTGTTTCCCCCCATTTTGTATTACTTGTAGATTGTATTATCTTGAATCTTGATTATTTAAAAGTTAAATGGTGATTTTTATTTTTTTCCATTTTTTTTGTGCCCTAGGTTTGATCACTTGAAGATTGAAAATGCCGAGAAAATTGGATGCTATGTGGGAATATGGTGATTCCGAGGGGGGGTCTAATAGACAAACTTTGTATTGCTAGTGGTGTAGGATGAGAATGACGGGGGAAATTACTCGACTGAAATACCAGCTTGCAAAATTTTTGGAACATGAAGTGGATATTTGCCCAAATTCGACCCCGGAAATGATGCGTATTGCCAACAAAGCGCTCGAGGATATGGGTTTATCCAGAGAATACATGGAAGCTAAGAAAGCTCAATTTGCAAGGGGGGGAGGTGGAATATTTGAGGAGGGAAGTTCAACTGCTTCAATTCCACCTTCTACCTCAACATTTTTTGTTCCTAGAACTACACCTGGTGCACACCCTTCTATCGAGTTAATGGTAAAACAAAAGGAGAAGGAAGAGGCTGATAAGCTGGTGGGTAAGTGTTTCTTATGGAGTGACATTCCTTTTAACTTTGCTAAGAACAACCCATTATATCGACCATTGTTTGATGTAGTTGTTGTTGTTGGCCCAGAGTATAATGACCCTACCTATGAGGAGTTGAGAGGACCTATCCTCCATAGTAAAAAGCTTGATTGTGCTAGCATATTGGAGGAGCTTAAGGCATCATGGGAAATCATTGGATGCACCGTGATGTCAGATGGTTGGACGAACCAGAAGGGCAAGACACTTCTTAACTTCTTGGTTAATTGTCCCAAGGGGACAATGTTTGTTAAATTTGTTGATGCATATGCATATATTAAAGATGCATCATTGTTATGTGACTTATTGGATGAGTTCATTAGGGAGGTGGGTCCACAACATGTTGTCCAAGTCATAACGAACAACGCTACTAACTATGTTGTTGCGGGTAGGATGCTTATGCAGAGGTATCCTACATTGTTTTGGGCTCCTTGTGTTGCACATTGCATAGATTTGATTTTAGAGGATATGAGAAAAATTCCTTATATCAGGGACATTGTTGAATCAACTAAGAGCATCACAAAATTCATATATAATCATGCATATGTGCTTAGCTCGATGAGAAGATTCACAAATAACAGGGATTGGTGCGCTCTGCAATCACGCGCTTTTCCGCTAGCTTCATATCTCTTCGATCTATCTTGGCTTGTATGCAAGACCTAAAGATGATGTTTGTTTCACATGAGTGGGATGATTTGTCATTTAGCCATAAAGCGGAGGGGGAGGCCATATCCAGGCTAGTGTCATACCATGGGAGCTTTTGGGTGTGAGTGGAGGAGGTGGTTTCCATTAGCAAACCTTTGGTTAAGGTTTCTCGGTTGGTTGATGGAGACAAGCCCATAATGGGTTACTCGTACGAGGCCATGGATAGGGCCAAAGAAGTCATCCGTGCCTGTTATGATGACAAGGGAGATGATGGATTTCAGAAACAACTACAGATATGGGGAGTGATTGATCAACGATGGAACAATACACTTCATCACATGATTCATGTTGCAGGTATCTACCTTAATCCCACATTCTCTTACTCATGTGGTTTTAGATTTGATGTTGAGGTTATGGAAGGATTCCTCACATGTGTTGAGAGAATGGTGCTAAGTCATGAAGAACGTGCAAAGATTTCCAAAGAAATGGAAATATATAGGANCGCTTCAGCTTTAACTGCATGCGCCTAGGTCGACACTTGTCTTCTTGGAGCTGCATGTGCTCCATTTAGCCTACGTCCCACTTTCCAGGAACTTAGGATAACAAAAACATATCATATTCACCTTAGTCTTCAGAAAATAATATTAAAATATCATTCCTCTAACGGTAAGCCCCTAGGCCCAAATACTTAGCCCCCCCTTCCTTACCCTACCTAGTGGAGCTTAGTCCCCCATAACTCTTCTTCGTGGTCGATCTACACACAGTAGTGTTTATATTTTTATTAAACTTCTACATAATTACATATACAAAAATCAAGCTCGTTGATGTTGGCATCTGGCTCACCAGGCTATAAGCAAAATTACAATTCATAAGGGGCTCAACCTTGGGGTTTTACAACAACCATGTTTGGAAAGTTAAATACGACAGTTCTTGTGAAAAAAATGTGCAAAATCCCTTATGTAAGGAGGGAAGTCTTGAAGTTATTATAGGTATCGATTGAGAAGGAGGATCCTCCAATCGTTTTGAACACCATGTGTCTTGATCGAAAAAAGGACAACAATCCTCCTTTCTATCTTTCATTGGGCATGAATGGCCTTCGCCTGAACAACTGTATGTTGGATTCCGAGGCCTACATAATTGTCATGTCATTGAAGGTAATGGAACAACTTGGTTTCAAGATGACCCGACCCTATGGAAATGTGTGCGTCGTTGATTCTAAAAGGGTCAAGGTTTATGGATTATGTGAGAACGTTGAGGTCTTCTTGATTGATTTTTCGCATATCATCCTCCTTATGAATATAGTAGTAATTGATGTCTCAGATGCTTGGGGGATGCTCTTATCGAGTAGTTGGTTTGCTACCCTTGGAGGTTTCCTTAGCATGGATCTCACCCATGCACACATTCCCATGGGAGATGGCACCTTTGAGGTATTATATAATCGATAGTGAGCTGACAAGGATGTGATAGATCCCAACAATCCAGACTATACAAGTGAGGATGAGTTTGATGAAGTTCTGGATACCATTGAGTATGATCCATGAGACTTACCTTTCATGCAGGAGGATTGCATAGAAACGCTCCTCCCAAGGACAAACAAATACAAGGAAAAACTTGTAAAGTTCCAAGGGAAAGAGCCAAGGTCTATCCAAATATTGAAGAAAGAAGATAAAGAACGTGAAGAAGCCATAAAAAATGCAGTCAATGCAAGGCCTCCTTCCTATCCTTACATTGAGAATATACCTTACATCAACTACATTGTTGGAAGCCTTGCATTCATGTGGGACAAGAATAAGGGCAAGCCTAAATATGACCAGGATGATGATAGCTCTTGGCTTGGCCCTTACATCATCAAGAAGAAATATGAGAAAGAGAAGTATTATTTGACAGCTTTGGACGAGAGAAAGATGTTATTGCCAGTGGATGGGTCTCTTCTCCGACCCTACATTCAAATCACTTGACTTCTTCAGGGCCCAGGCCCTAGGTAAGTAGGTAGGGCATCTTTCTTTCCTTGCATTTGCATATTGATTGCTCATGATAGTTTAGATGCATTTCACAGTTCATTTTTCTCTACTTGCATATTGATTTCATGTTTAGTTTAGAAATTTTTGAAAAAAATGCTAAAATTTTCTTTTCTAGATTAGTTTCATTTTTGGTTTTGATGTATATGGACGAAGGGTGATAGAACCACCCTAGATTTTATAGTATTTTGTTTCAGTGTAGGCACAGGTCCACCAAGATATGTTGCGGTTCTCATGCACCCTACGACAAGCACATGTCCCCAAGTAGGAGCCAGATGTTATCCCCAACTCCTAGGGATAACTAAGGAGATGATGTCTTGAGGCCCTCGGGTTGCAGACATGGAGTACTAAGAGACAACTTGACCATCAATGTCCACTTGCACAAATAGAGACACCCTTCACCACCACAACTCCAAGTTCATCACGATGGTATCCACCACATTAGTTGGCTTCCATAAGACATTCAGTCTTTCTTCATGAGGTACAAGTCAAGTATTATGCTGAGTGCCATTTCAATATTTGAGGCATTTGAGTTTGTTGCATCTAGTACTGCTTTTGATTATGTAACGTTTGCTTGGACATTATGCTCTTTGCCCTGTTTCACTTTGGTGGTTGACATTGGGCCCTAGTAAGTGGGTCACCCTTAGGGATAGGTATGCTACTGGGAGGTCCTTTTGACAAGTCATCATGCCCTTCCCGACCATACTTGTCAATTTCCACACTTCATCCTCTCATCTCCTCACCTTTTGGGCGTATCCATTTGTCTTTGCATGACCTATTTGGTGGATAGTTTTGGAAGAACAAGCCTAGCTTGGGCTTCCATGGGGCTTCAAGCCCACAGGTTGGATACCAAGGTCCACATGTCGAATGATGAAGACATGCCTTTGGAGGCCTAGAAGACATCATGGAGGACCTAACCTAGCCCCTACCACCTAAACAATTTGTCTAAGGAGGCCAAAACGTCACCTTTTAGGGCTTGATGTCACATCAAGGCTAGGGTTTGGTGGTGGTTGAGGACACTTGGCATGTTTTGAAGGAAGGAAGCCTTGGATCATGCAGGAGAAAGTTGGCTTGAAGACACTTTGCCTTTGGAGGCCTGGTGAACTCATCCCCTACTCCAATGACTTGCAAAAGTGCCAAAATGTCACCCTAGAAGGGTGATGTCTTACTTTATGGTTTTACTTATGCCCAAAATATGAATTAAAAAGTATTATTTTGTGTAAAGGGGAAAAATAATGGTTTTGTCCCCTTGTTTTGTGGTTTACCCTAATTTATGTGGACAAAATATGTTTAGAACATTTTGTATAAATATAGATCATTTGTATCTCATTTTTATCAAAGCTCTCCCATTGTGAGAAGACTAGTTGGATGAAGTTTGCGCCCTCTTGGGAATTTTTGGTATCTCTCTCTTGTGAAAATGATCTTTGGTGTTATCTCTTGGTGATTGGATGAAAGTGGTGCATCCCTCTTGGAGGCTTCTTTGCTTGCTCTTGAATGGTAAATGCTTAGTGAACTAAGGTTTGATCTCTCTCTTTCTTGGAATTGATAAGGAAAATCTGCATTTGTTATTTATTTCTTGTTTGTTCTTGGTTATTGTTGGTTGAAATCCTAGGAGGAGTATGTTGCATACACCCTCCATTAAGCTTCATCTCATTTGCTAAGTTTATAAGTCATTTCTTGGACAAGGGTTGCTTGGAGAAATACAAGTGTGTATACCCTCCTAGTTTTACCTTAGTTTGATTGGCATACACTAGGGAGTAAGAGGATTTACACCCCTAGGGATTTTATTGATCTAAATTGTGCTTTAAAGACTCCATTCACTCTATTATAAAGGCACTAATTTGATTTTTTGCATTGGAGAAGTAAAATTGTTTGCATTGGTAAACATGTTTTGGTGAGATATCAATCTTGTCTAAGTTGGACTCTTTTGTGGATGCCTTGATGTTGCCAAACCCTCTAGGGCTTCTTGGTTCTCTTAGTCTTCTTGGAGCTGTTATAACTTTTAATCTATTGCCATTAGGGCTGCAGAAAACCTAATACAAATCTCTAAATAATTCACAAACTAACCCTAAGAAGTTGCTAAAAGTTTGCCCCTATCCTCTACTAGTCTCAACACACTTTTTGGGTGCATTGTTGGCAAGTTTTGGTGGTTGATTTCTTTGCTGTAACAACTTGTTTTCTACAACCATAAGAATGATAATTAGCTCTGCAGTACTTGTTTATAACAACCTTACTTTCATGCTAAAGTCTTGCTCTTTCAATCTTGAGTTGTACTAGTCATATCTAGTTTAGCTCTTGTATCCTTAACTAGACTGTTAACAACTTTATTTGCAGCTCTTATTGCTCTTTGTTGTTGATATATATTTTTGTTTATTGTTGCAATTATGGACAATGAGCTTAACTTGCTTGTCCAACATATTATTGGGCTCATATCTTTGTTTTCCTTGTGTCTCGGGCATGTACAATCACTTCTTGGTAGGTCTTCTATACTGTGGCACATTTTCTACCATCTACAAGACTCTTTTCAAGCCCTTCTTACCTTCCATCATTGACCTATAAGGGGACTCTTCATCATATCTTCATATTCCATTTCATTTCCCCTAGGGGTCACAAAGATTCCCCCCTTGAGGTGATTACTTCATGTCTAAAATGACGAGAATACCTATCTAAGGTGATGGTGGGTAGGTGTTCTCTTTGTTGTTGCCATGTTGTGGTTTGGGTCGAGCTTTGCCCAACCTACAACTTGTGCTATAACAATTACCAATTTCAAAGCACTGGTTCTAGGAAACTATCACACCACTTATGATGAAATCATTTATATCCTAAATAAACGTCTTGAGTCGGCAAGGAATTGAATAAAGCAACAAGTTGATTTGAAGATAACTGATCATGAATTTGAGGTAAGAGATTAGGTATTCATCTAACTCCAATTATACAAGCAAAACTCGCTTTAAAATTAAAAGGGTCATAAACTTGCACCCAATTTTTATGGTCCTTATTGAATCCATAAGTGAGTAGGCCAAGGAGTCTATGCATTAGATATTCCAAACAAGGGGAAGCTACATCAAGTCTTTCATATTGTTTCATGCTCAAAGAAAAAATTAGATTCAATAACTCCTATACATACATAATTACCCCTTTTGGATGAAGAAGGGAGAATAGTATCAGAACTCAAGGGTATCTTAAAAGTGAGAACCAAAGTCCTTCATTCAGTAAATGTCAACAAATACCTTATTAAGTGGAGGAGCATACTGAAAGATGAAGCTACCCAGGAAAATGAAGAATTCATATAAAGGCACTCATCTTTACCAGTGTTACCAACATCACGATAATATCATGATGTTGGCGATCGCCAAAACTGAGGTCAACGATATTATTTCCGAAAATATCGGGATATTATATCTTCCCGATAATATCACACTAATTACTAAAACATCACGATAATATCACGAGACAAAGGAAAATGTCGCACGGGCATAGAACAAGCTGGAAATAAAGCCAGATTTTGACATTTTTTCTGTCATTTTGCAAGCAGAGTGGGGGGTTTGGAGAGCAAAGGAGAAAGATGCAAGTTTTCCTTCAACCAAAGATGAGGAGGAGCGAGATCTTGAGCACCATAACCTGTTCATTGTGAAGTTGGGATTGATTTCCCTCAAGCAAGGGCACATTTGCAAGTATGGGCAACAATTTGCACCCTTTTTTGTTTTTAATTTTTGCTATGTATCCTTCATCTTCGTAGTCAGGGACTTTGTTTTTATGTCGCCATCAAATTATTTTGGAGTGTGGATTGATTTCCAACCATTTTTTTTTGCAAATTTCTGATCATTTTTTTAGCAAATTTATCTGTTTCCCCCCATTTTGTATTACTTGTAGATTGTATTATCTTGAATCTTGATTATTTAAAAGTTAAATGGTGATTTTTATTTTTTTCCATTTTTTTTGTGCCCTAGGTTTGATCACTTGAAGATTGAAAATGCCGAGAAAATTGGATGCTATGTGGGAATATGGTGATTCCGAGGGGGGGTCTAATAGACAAACTTTGTATTGCTAGTGGTGTAGGATGAGAATGACGGGGGAAATTACTCGACTGAAATACCAGCTTGCAAAATTTTTGGAACATGAAGTGGATATTTGCCCAAATTCGACCCCGGAAATGATGCGTATTGCCAACAAAGCGCTCGAGGATATGGGTTTATCCAGAGAATACATGGAAGCTAAGAAAGCTCAATTTGCAAGGGGGGGAGGTGGAATATTTGAGGAGGGAAGTTCAACTGCTTCAATTCCACCTTCTACCTCAACATTTTTTGTTCCTAGAACTACACCTGGTGCACACCCTTCTATCGAGTTAATGGTAAAACAAAAGGAGAAGGAAGAGGCTGATAAGCTGGTGGGTAAGTGTTTCTTATGGAGTGACATTCCTTTTAACTTTGCTAAGAACAACCCATTATATCGACCATTGTTTGATGTAGTTGTTGTTGTTGGCCCAGAGTATAATGACCCTACCTATGAGGAGTTGAGAGGACCTATCCTCCATAGTAAAAAGCTTGATTGTGCTAGCATATTGGAGGAGCTTAAGGCATCATGGGAAATCATTGGATGCACCGTGATGTCAGATGGTTGGACGAACCAGAAGGGCAAGACACTTCTTAACTTCTTGGTTAATTGTCCCAAGGGGACAATGTTTGTTAAATTTGTTGATGCATATGCATATATTAAAGATGCATCATTGTTATGTGACTTATTGGATGAGTTCATTAGGGAGGTGGGTCCACAACATGTTGTCCAAGTCATAACGAACAACGCTACTAACTATGTTGTTGCGGGTAGGATGCTTATGCAGAGGTATCCTACATTGTTTTGGGCTCCTTGTGTTGCACATTGCATAGATTTGATTTTAGAGGATATGAGAAAAATTCCTTATATCAGGGACATTGTTGAATCAACTAAGAGCATCACAAAATTCATATATAATCATGCATATGTGCTTAGCTCGATGAGAAGATTCACAAATAACAGGGATTGGTGCGCTCTGCAATCACGCGCTTTTCCGCTAGCTTCATATCTCTTCGATCTATCTTGGCTTGTATGCAAGACCTAAAGATGATGTTTGTTTCACATGAGTGGGATGATTTGTCATTTAGCCATAAAGCGGAGGGGGAGGCCATATCCAGGCTAGTGTCATACCATGGGAGCTTTTGGGTGTGAGTGGAGGAGGTGGTTTCCATTAGCAAACCTTTGGTTAAGGTTTCTCGGTTGGTTGATGGAGACAAGCCCATAATGGGTTACTCGTACGAGGCCATGGATAGGGCCAAAGAAGTCATCCGTGCCTGTTATGATGACAAGGGAGATGATGGATTTCAGAAACAACTACAGATATGGGGAGTGATTGATCAACGATGGAACAATACACTTCATCACATGATTCATGTTGCAGGTATCTACCTTAATCCCACATTCTCTTACTCATGTGGTTTTAGATTTGATGTTGAGGTTATGGAAGGATTCCTCACATGTGTTGAGAGAATGGTGCTAAGTCATGAAGAACGTGCAAAGATTTCCAAAGAAATGGAAATATATAGGA
>JZKD02S0373064.1:0-18612 GCA_000966675.3 Picea glauca | reverse complement strand
AGTCAAGTACAAAATAGAACATAAAGTACATAGGACAAAGGCAAATGTCTCTCCCACATGTGCTAAGAAGGGATAACACATGGGGAACACCTCCTCAGGTACCAAATCAACAGGTGTGTGGCACCTTCGTTTGCAATGCAATCTTTCCAAGCCCATTCTCTTTCCATTCTTTGTTCCTTTCATGTTTTAAGGATGGGTTGAAGGCTACTGTCTTGACGTGGTGTCTAGATAATGGTAGTGCCACTCACACATACCTTGTGGAAATGAGAAGGTTGGCTCGTGATGAGACCCACTTTCTCTCAATTGTGCAACTGAGAGCAACTACACTGGCTTGGTGGAAATATGATGGTAATGTCATACCACTAGATACCTATGATCATGATAGGTCGACTCGTGATGAGACCTCCTATCCTCTAACTAACCCCCTAAGCATTCTATCATTTTATTCTTGTGGGTCCCCCTTTTCCTTACATATAAGTGTTTCATTGCTTTCTTGGGGGACCCTTGGGTGAAGCATCTGGAAGGTTTATATATAAGCTTTTATCTTTTACCCAACAACAATTCGTCTGGGCCTTCAACCCCTTCTTCCCTTGGAATGTTGGACAACCCCTTCTTGGGTCAATACACCCTAAAATCCCAAGAGATAAGGAAAATGGGGGTTTAAGTGATGATAAGTGGTAAGTATGGTTGGGAACGATACGATGGCTCTTCAAGGGAGTTCTTTGTAGCAAACCCATTCCCAAGGAAGGCCACTTACTAGGGCACAATGTCAACCACCAAGGTGAAACAGGGCAAAAGACATAATGTCTAAGCATATGTCATGAAAGCTAAAGCAATCTAAGATACAAGATACTCAAATGCCTCAAATATTGAAATGATACTCACCATAATACCTGACTTGTACCTCATGGAGCAAGGCTCAATGCCTCTCGTAAGCTAGCTGGTGTGGTGGATGCTATCTAAAAATCTTGACTTCTATGGTAGTGAGAAGGGTCTTCATCTATGCAAGTGGATATTGTTGGTCATGTAGTCTCTCGACATTCCATATTTGCAACCTGAGGGCCTCGAGACATAATCTCCTTAGTTATCCCACAAAATGGGGATAACAGGCCCAAACATGCCCAAGATCTTCATTTAGAATAACTATTTAAATCCTTTTGTTTTTGTGATTTCTTAAGTCAAGTATATCTTTACCTATGTCTGAACTAGTTGGTAAGATTTATGCAACTTCTTGACTTGTTGATTTCATTGCCAAGAACTCAACCAACCATAATGAATTATTGGATTTTTAGTCTTCTTCTTTGGACATTTATCTGAATGATGATTTTCCTTTTGACAATGAAGACAAGGATGGAGATCAAAACATTGATTCCCCATGTGACCAACTTGATGACAATGTTGACACTCAAGTGTCCATATGTTTATCATCATCTGTATCATTAACCTCATTAACTTTTGGATTAATTTTTGAAGTCTTCAATTTTTTTATCTGGAAATCTTGCACTCACAAATTGAACCGGGTTGAAGTAATCCGAGATATGCAAGCTACTGCCTTTGTCATATCCTAAGCCATGTCAATTCTTGTTGAATTGCAATTCTTTCGAAGGTTTGACAATTATCTTGGAAAGATCATTTTGATGTCCTTAAAAAATGTTTTCTTTGATAACTTCAAATTCACATTTAACGTTGCTTCTATCACTTTGTGCTTCTACTTGTGGCTCATCCTGAGCAAGACTTGTCTTCATCAATTCACTGTATGATTTCATCTCATGACTAGTTAAGGAATTCAACCATATCTTTTGTTGCACGTATAACAACGATCAAGTTTTTTGTATCACAAGTAACATCAACCCTTTGCATTAGATCCTTTGTGTCACAAGTTGCATTAACCTTTTGTATAAGTCATTTGTTACACTTGTTGCATCAACCATGTTCTCAAGTTGTCTTTTTTCTATTACTGTTAGTTGAAGTGTTTCAATCAATGTACCCTTGAGATCAATTTTTTTTTGAAGATTAATAACCCATTTATCCAATTCATGCAAGGAGTCTTACAATTCTTTGGTTTCTTGATTAGCATTTTACAAATGCTTTCTTTTTTTATCCATTTTAGATTTTTCACTTATCATAATTGTTTGTATTACGCTTGCAGTCTCGTTTGTATCATGCTTACTTGTACTTGTTTCTTTTCTATCATGCTTGCTTGCTCTTATGTCATTCTTAGTGTGTCAAGTACGATCGGTCATGCACCCCAAAGCAGTATTTTACAAATATTTTGACTTTGATGACTCAATAGACCTCCATATTCAAATTTAGTTGGGTCTTTATGACAATTTTCTCTTTGGTTTTTTTGATCCATTTAATGATTCAAAAAATGATTGATCTTGACATGAATCAATTTGAATTTTTAACAATGCTCAATGAATATTTGACAAATAAAAAACACCTAGTTCCCTTCTTACATGCTTTGAAATATCAAGTCTTTTATGCTTTATTATTTCATATATTGTTTGCCAAACTAAATGTGTGTCAAAAAACTAGATAGAAAACAACATAAGCATCCAAAAAAATCTTGCACAATCACACACATAAGCATTTGGTGATCCTTAGATCCGCTTATTCTGATTTTGATATAGGCCAAGGAACATCCACCATTGCAAAAGCTAATAATTTTTTTTCAATGATTTTCCCTTTTCATGATTTATAATACTATTTTCCTTGCGTAAGGAAATATGCATGTTTGATGGTAAACAAAATGGTTTCCAACTACTGATGGCCTTTTGGAAATTACATCACTTGGGTTATAGGATTTTGAAAATTACAACTATCATAAGCATTTGGCAAAATGAAGAAGAAAAAAACCTTTTTGAATTTTAAAAACTTTTTGAATAGCCCAACAATTTGAAACTATTCCATGACAACTTTAATGTCTATTTTTAGTGCCCACAATGATTGGCCACAAGGAGAGCTGCCACAACCATGGCTTCTGTGAGCTTGTATAAAACCCCTTCTATTGTATATCAGGTTAATGGGAAGGAAGGTCAAGCTTCCTCCTTTCTTGACACTCTTGTTAGTGCATCGATAGCTCTATATCAAAATTTGAGTTACAAAAAATTTGTGAATTGCAATTTAGCAACATAAGATGACAATGAATAGTAGATGGTGATGGCCATCAATTTGATCATCCAAATTGAAATCATTTGCTACTTTTTAGAGCAATTCGAATTGGTAAATGTAGGCCGCAGAAGAGAATGGATGCAAACCCAATCAACATTCTATGGAGAGGCTCATGAAGCATCGATCGATATGGGAGAAGCCTAGGGTTATGGGAATATGTATGCAAGTGGATATGGTATGGCATAAGCAACACAATAGTGAGAAATGGCCTAATTAGACACATAGAGGCAATGTTAATTCATTGCACTATGCAACCAAACAATTAATACATCTGCTTCACTTCACCATTCAAATACAATTTATGCCCCTTCACTTACACCTCTTTCTTGCAGATATGCATTCTCAACGATCTATAGAAGCAAGGTTCCAAACCCTTCTAATTCGGTCATGGTTTATAGTTTTAGTATTGTAGTATTGATGTGATGAAGTTAAGATGATAGTAGAAATGGAGATTTGGGTATGAGGCTATAGAAGATTTGCAACTATTTTAAATATCTAGAATTATACATCTACTTAGGGGTAAAGGCTTGTATTTGATAGCCATGGCCATAGAAACAAAACCCACCTTAGCAGTGGAAAAATCCAAGTACTTCAACCGCATGGATGAGGCTCACGGTCTCCTTTGCATGTCCATTTCTCCCAACCTATGGTTTCACATTTTGCATGCAAGACACCAAATGAGGTCTGGAACACCTTGGATGGTCTCTTTGGCAAGCATGATGAAATGAGGGGGCCATTTGCTCGAAGTAGAACTGAACTCCTTGGATCCAAATTTAAATCTCTCCATCGTGAATTGACAGATTGTGGCATCGACAAATACAAACAAGAAAAACAAATGGTTCTTGCTATCATGGAAAAACTTGGACCAAAATTTAGTTTATTTGTCTCCACATTTCATTCTATCAGATTCACCGCAAGAGCAACTTGGATCATTCCTTCATTGAGGCTTTGATACATGAGCAAGATAAGTTCATTCAGATGGGCATAATCAAGGGCCCAAGGCACATGCACTTGATGTGCATGATGGAAACAACTCTCAAAATCCTAATTTCGAACAAAAATGAAAAGGAAAGGTGCATGAAAGAAGGAAAGGTACTCCAAACTTTCAATGATTCCTCAAATTCCAAAGGTGGAAAAAGAAAGCAAGGGTAGAAGTGTGGCTACTGCAATACGGAGAACCATCCAAAATCTGCATGCATGAAGAATCAACTAGATCTTATGGCGCAAATACTTAAAAAAAACAACCTCGAGGACTTCATTCCTGAGGCTGTGAAGAAAAAGTTAGAATATCAAGCCCCTAAGAAAGGTAATTCTCATGCATTAGTAGCTATTCATTCTTCTCCCGATGCATGTATTGTAAATTCAGGTGCTTCCCATCACATGGAAAACACATGATATTCTATCTTCTGTAACTGTATGCACATGGCCTCCTATCCTCATGGGGTATGACTCTCCAGTCGAGGTCACTAGAAAAGGGAGTGGAACTAGATCATGGTAGCTTCGAGAACGTCCAACATGTTCTTCAACTTTTCGTGAATTTGCTCTCGGTGTATCATATTACATAGTCGGGCTCATGCAAAAAGGTGGATTTGACACCAGACTCGATGTCCATATTCGACATGTAGGACAACTCTAAAATTGTTGTCGAGGAGGTAAATCATAAATCTCGGTTATACACTTATTCAAAGTTTATTGAACCTGATTTCTCTATACTACTTACACATGCTGATGACAGTAGTAGATTATGGTACAAGAGGTTTGGTCACCTGAACTTCAGGTACATGCAATAACTTAGCAAGAAGGGGATGGTCATCGGATTGCCTGATATCCACTTTTCTGAAGGGGTTTGTGAAGGATGTGTCCTTAGCAAGCATCCTCAAGAGAAGTTCAAGAAAGGGAAGGCTCACAAGGCCTTCTCTCCATTGGATTTGATTCACAGTGATCTCATGGGTCCATTCCCACATCCATCCATCAACAAGGCAAGGTGTGTGCTTACATTTTTGGATGATTACTCACGTTATACTTGGGTATTTTTTCTCAAACATAAATCCGAGGTATTTGAGCATCTCAAAGAGTTCAAAGCACTTGTTGATACTTAATCAGGGGGAAATATCAAAGCCCTCCGTACAGATAATGGAGGGTAGTATGTAAACAAAGATGTTTAAAATATTTGTCTTGATGTTGAGATACAATTGTAGCACACAATACCATATACTCTGCAACATAATGATGTTGTTGAGCGGAAAAACATCTTTCAAAGAGATGGCCAGTTACATGCTACATGCAAAGGCACTTCCTCCCAAGCTTTGGGTTGAGGCACTTAACTGTGCCAATCACTTTCAGAACAAATCTCCTCACATATTTGTTAAGGACATGACTCCTTTCGAGGCTTAGAGCGGCAACAAATTGGAATTCAACCACTTTCGTATCTTTGGATCACTAGCATGGGTCCACATTCCCTTTGAGAAGAGGAAAACATTAGACCCACAAAGCGACCCATGCATCTTTGTTGGTTATCCCGATGGTGTGAAGGGATACAAATTATTTGATCCCTCTACAAACCAACTCATCATTGAGCACAGTTTCTATTTCGAGGAAAGTCCCTTGCATGTTCTACATGAGTCACATGAAGAGGCTTTTGTATTTCCACCAATTGCGGATGATGAGTCGACACATTCAGATCACGCCACTGATGTGAGTTCTGATACGGAGTATGAGGATTCAGAGGATACATATGCATAGTCAAAGCATTCAGATGCATAGTCAGAGAGCTCAGAGGCAGAGTCAGTACATGCAGATGAGGAGCCAGAGCAGATGCCCAAGTGGGCATGGCCCACACTTAAGGATGCATGAGACCTTGTTGGGGATTCAACAGATCCGAGGAGGACTAGATCTTAGTTTGAGGATCCTCTTCATGTACTCACTGCTACTGAACCCACAATGACTTTGCATTGTTATATGGTTCAATCTTCAGACCCACAGTCCTAGAGAGAGGCTGTAGGGAACCCCTTCTGGGAAGAAACCATGCAGGAGGAGTACAACTCTCTCCTCGAGAACTAGACTTGCATAGAGGAAGCTTGTCAGATGGGTCTATAGGACTAAAAAGGAAGCAGATGAACATGTGAGTAGACACAAGCCAATATTGGTTGCCAAGGGATTTCGGCAGATCCACGAGATAGACTATGATGAGACTTTTGTTCCAGTAGCAAAGTTGGATTCTATCAGGTTGGCCTTTTCCATTATAGCAGCCAGGGGATGGCAAGTACATCAAATGGACGTGAATAATGATTTTCTGCACTGGGATCTCTGAGAGGATATTTATATGGAGCAACCTCCTAGATTCATACAAAATTCATCTTTAGTGTGCCGACTCAAAAAGTCATGTTGAAATTCTTATTCGAGCACCTAGGTACTTTGTTTTCAAGCCATTTCCTTACTGCAATTAGATTAGCAGGTCACAAAACAATAATAAACCATTGAAATATTCAACTCAATATCATGCACTAGAAGCATAAACTAGGAAACCAAATCAAGCACACATGAACACCAGAATTTTTGGATAGATATCCATGGAAAAATTTGGAGGGAAAGCCATTACTAAGAATAAATCAGGGCTCCTGTAATAAGGATAATGACCCATTGAGAGAAATACAACTGCAGACTAACTTGGAAAGGTTTGACCTGTTGTACGACTCGTTTTGGCATGCTTCACGAGAAATCCACGACTTTCCCTTCTCTGACCTATGAACATCCACGACTTGCCCTTCTGTGACCCGTGGATAGCCGCGACTGTCTAAACTATGACCCACAAATATGTACAGAAAGTTTGTACGACAAGTTCTATACGTTTTGACTCTCTTGTGGCTTCCTTCGACTGATATCCACCTGCGCATGCCCATGTTCTCTCTTCTTCTTGACCTGTATGATCTCTAGATGAAAGTCCTTCGTCACCTATCCAAGATCTTTAACCACAGTTCTTCGTGATCCAATACTCTGTGTGTCAACTCTCTCAACACAACTCTTTTCAAGTGTCTTTCTCCTTCACTATAGCCTTGCTTTTGTAATCGTGAGTTACAATCTATTTTTAATCTCAACAGTGATCTACAGTTGAGATTACTTCTCACACTTGAGATTTAGATTACATGTTGCATGCTAAATAGTTTTAGCATGTGTCTTAAGTAACTCAATTAACTAATTACAAAATTAATTTAATAAAAACAATTTACTTTAATAATTCCTTTAATTAAAGTAAATTCAAGAGTAGAAGGCTTTGGAGGATTTCCACACGTCTAGACACAGACCTGTGCGAAAATGCATGTTTGATGCTACCACTAATATCAACACTCACTCTTAGCGAGAAAGGTATTCTACAACACTCCAAATCTGTCTCTGAAGAATACAAACTTCCCTTTCTCCAAGGGCTTGGTCAGAATATATGCAACCTGCTAATTTGTGGAAATATACTGAAGCTTAAATGCTCCTTTCTGGATCCTATCCCGAATGGAGTGATATATGATCTCAATATGCTTGGACTTGTCATGGAATACCAGATTCTTAGAGAGTTTGATACAACTCTGATTATCGTAGTATATCACTGTAGACTCCAACTCCTGACCAAATAAACTCATAAGCAATTTGCAAAGCCAAATGGCTTCACAACTGGCCATGCTTGTTGCCATATACTTTGCCTCTACTGAACTGAGTGCTATAGAAGTATGCTTCCTGCTGAACCAAGTAATCATTGTTGATTGCAAGCTGAAGCAACACCTCGAGGTGCTCTTTTTTCTACTGCACTGCCTACCCAATCCGAGTTTGTATATCCCTGCAACTCTACTCCATCTCGTCCAAGATATGTCAATCCATACTCCACTGCACCTCTCAAGTACTTGAGAACATGCTTTGTTGCGATCCAATGCACCTTCCTTGACTCTACCATGAACTGACTCAAGGTGTCCACAACAAAACAAAAACAAATATCTTGTCTGGTATTGACCAAATACATCAAGGACCCTACCAACTACCAGTATATCCCTGGATCCATCAACTCTGAATCTGAAGTGTCAATCTTCTTCAAATTGGTAATCATAGGTGTAGCCATTGGTTTACAGTCCTCCATCTTGAATCTCCTCAAGATCTCTACTACATACTTCCCTTGTCCAAGGAATATCTCTCTCTATCCCTACCATACCTCTAACCCCAAGAAATAATGCATGAAGCCAATGTGCTTCATCCCAAACTCACTAGCCAAATCTTCTTTGCACCCTGCAATAAGATCCTCTGCACCTGTGAAAAATAAACCATGAATGCATATAACCAAGATGAGAAGATCCTTTCCAACAAGTATGAAGTACAAGTTATGATTTTCCCCACTCTTGGTAAATCCCATACTCTGCAAGTATCTATAAATTTTGGAATGCCACACTGCGGGTGCCTATTTGAGTTTGTACAAGGCTTTCTTAATCCTACACACATGAGAATCCCTTCCATGTATCTCAAAGCCCTGAGGTTTCTCTATGTATACTTCCTCCTAAGTGTTCCTGTTGAGGAACGCTGTTTTCACATCCATATGATGTATCCTTCACTTCATAATTGAAACAATAGAAATAACAACTCGAGTAGAAGCATACCTGGCGATTGGAGCAAATGTCTCCTTGTAGTCCACTCCCTCTTTCAGGGAGAACCCTCTTTCCACAAACCTTGCCTTGAACTTCTATATGCTACCATTTGTACCATGCTTGATCTTGTAGAGCCACTTGGAACTCAAAACGGACTTCCCCTCCGGTCTCGACACTATGTCCCAAACATCATTCCTCGTAATAGAGGTGTACTCCTATACCATGGCATCCTGCCATACCTATTGATATGTTGCTTCCTCGAAATTGGAAGGTTCAACATCAATGATGCTACTCATAAGTGTCATATAGTTCAAAAACTTCTTCGGAGGCCTGCACTCTTTGAACACACTCCTAGGAGCCTCACCAACATCCCTCAATGTCTGTATTAGCCACCTGGGTCTACTGTCAGGGTTGGAAGGGGCTAACTCCTCTCCATCTGAAGTTTGAACTGCTCACTGCTACTCATCCTTTGGAGCCTCCTGCTCCTCGTCCTCTGTCACTGTTGATGACTCCTGAGTACTCATAGATGCTAAGTTCTCCTCTGTTTTCCTTTGCATTGGAATGAAGATCCTGTAAGCCTTTGAGGTCTCACTATACCCCACAAATATATCCTTCTGTCCTTAAGGCTCCAACTTCATCCTCTTCTCCACTGGAACATGGATGTAAACTGGACAACCACAGATCCTCAAATGCCCCATTTCTAGCTTCACCCCTAAGAATGCCTCATTCGAAGTCTTTTCCCCCACTATCCCGTGAGGACTCCTGTTCTACACATACACTGCCATATTACATGCCTCTGCCCACAAAAACATGGACAACTCTTGATCATGTATCATAGCCTTGGAAG
This sequence comes from Picea glauca, assembly GCA_000966675.3. Classification (NCBI taxonomy): domain Eukaryota; kingdom Viridiplantae; phylum Streptophyta; class Pinopsida; order Pinales; family Pinaceae; genus Picea; species Picea glauca. Next base: position 8,976 of record JZKD02S0373064.1, on the reverse strand, counting down.
AACTAATGATGAACCAATTCTTTCTCTTCACAACCCCATTCTGTTGAGGTTTGTATGAGATTGTTAGCTTCCTCTTGATCCCTTCCTCCTTGCAGAAATCCTTGAAGTCATTGGAGGTGTACTCTCCCCCATTATCCGACCTCAAGACCTTAATATTCATCCCTGTCAGGTTCTCTACCTGAGTCCCGAACTCTTTGAACTGACTGAAGATCTGATCCTTGGTCTTCATAAAGAAGATCTAGGTTTTCTTTAAAAAATCATCAATAAACGTCACATAGAATGATGATCCCTGTAATGATGCCACTGGCATCGACCCACTCACATTTGAATAGATAAGATCCAATATCCCCTTGGACCTACTCTTGTTGCTTGGAAAAGTAGCCTTGACATTCTTGCCAAGTGCACACCCTCTGCACACTCCCCCCTGGTCAATACTGAACTCTGGAAGACCTGTAACAATCTCCCTCAGAATCGACAATGCCCTGTAGTGTAGGTGTCCCAACGTCCTCTGCCACAACTCACATAGGTTGTCGTTGTTGTGTACCAAAGTATGGACAGGCTTACCCTGCATCTTGTATAAGGTACCCTCTCTAACCCCAACGACCACTACACTATCTGAGCTATCTTTCTCTGGATGTATGAGTACCCGCCCTCTTTGAAAAGTGACGAAAAAACCCTTGTTCTCCATAGCTGAGATTGCGAGCAATTTTTTCTTCAAAATTGGTACATAAAGCACATCATGGGAATCATACAAACCTCCTGACTCGAGTTGGGATGTAATTGTTCCTTCTCCCTTCACTGCATACCTGACATCATCACCAAGTTGCACATGAACCTTTGAGTTCGTCTACGTCGATTGCTAAATAGCTCTCGTGCCTCTGTCCTATGATGAGATGCACCACTATCCAAGAACCAAGCACTCCTCGTTGTTGTGCTAGTAGAAAGACAAGAAATCATTGAGTAATCCTTCTCAAACTTAGCTACAAACTCATCAAGTTTCATCTCAGTTGATGTTGATATCTGTGTCATTTCATTACCCTTCTTATTCTTCTCCATACACTGAGATGCATAATGCCCATTCTTATGACATGAGAAACACTTGATTTTACTCAATTCCTTCTTCTTCCTTGGCTGTGGTGATACTCCATCACGGTTACCCTTCTTACTAGAATTCTTTCATTTTCCTTTCCTTGTCTTACTGACGAGGGAAAGTTCTCTTCACTACCCCCCTGCTTGTTTCCATTAGAATATTCCTGAGTCTCTTCCTAGATGCAATCATCCCAAAGTCTTTTCCAATCTGGGATATTCTCCCGAGCACAAACTCCTTTGACAAATGGTTCCCATGACTTGGGAAGACCATTCAATGCCATGTTCATGAGCTCTACGCCCTTTGTTTTCTTGCATATGGCTGCAAGTTGATCACACACCTGTGTGTTCCTCATGAGATATCTGGTAACATTATCTGATCTAGACATATGAACCGATTTGAGTTTATTCCTTAATACCATCTTCCTATTCATGTTCTTGCTCTGGAATAAACTTACCAAGGCATCAAACATATCTTTGGTTGTCTTATTCTCGTTTAAGTGAGGGATTAAATGATCCTTCACAGAATCTAGGAGGAATCTTTTTTATTTGATCTCCTTCTTGTTGTGAGCATCTAAAGCTACCTGTTTTGTTGGTGGAGTAATTGTTTTATCCACTAACTCCCAAAGGTCATACTCCTTCAACGCGAAAGTAATTGTTTCTTTCCAAGATAGGAAGTTGGATGCTCCATCCAATTTGTCTTCAACACTCAACAGTGTTGCTGCCATCCCTAAGACTTGATGAACTGCCATGAAAATAACCTGCTACTAGAAAAATGCCCCTATATTGATATGGCTTCCCTTCAGAGCATGAGCTCTGATACCATGTTGAAATTCTTACTCCAACACCTAGTTACTTTGTTATCTAGTGATTTCCTTACTGCAATTAGATTAATAGCTCACAAACCAATAATACACTACTAAAATATTCAACTCAATATCATGCAGCGGAAGCATAAACTAGGAAATCAAATCAAGTACACATGAACACCAGAATTTTTGGGTAGATACCCCTGGAAAATCCCCGGAGGGAAAACCAATGTTGAGAATGATTTTATTATGCTAAAATCATGGCTCTCGTAACATGGATAATGACCCACTGAGAGAAATACAACTGCAAACTAACCTGAAAATATTTGACTTGTTGTATGACTAGTTTTGGCATGCTTCCCGATAAATCTACGACTTTCCCTTCTGTGACCCGTGGACATCCACGCCTTTCCCTTATGTGACCCGTAGATATCTGCGACTATCTAAACTATGACCTGCAGATATCCACGACTATCTAAACTATGACCCATGGATATGTACAAAAACTCTGTACAACAAGATTTGTATGATCTGACTCTCATGTGGCTTCCTTCGACTGAAATTGATGTGAACCAATTCCAGATCTGCAAATATACTTTAGAATGTCCCAACAATAAACACAAAACCATTCACAACAATATTGAACATAAGATATAGAGAAAACCCTTGAGGTAGGGTAACACCATATATTAATCCTTACGAGAAGATAAAACTCTTCAAACAATACTTTCTTGTACATCAACAATATTCTTCACCTTGTCAAATACAATGCTGACATATTGTTTTATAACATTATGTATCTCCTAGGAACATTCTAGAGTAGGTATCTTCTAGAAAGCCCATTTATTATTTCTAACTACCCATTTATTATATCCAACTGCCATAGTGAGCCTTATTTAATACCATGGTGGACCTAATCCACCTTACAATGAATGACCTCTAATAATACATAACCCGATATTTCCATTGGGTAACTCCCATATTACCACCCATATTACCTCCATAGGTATATTACATTCCACCCCCCTTAAGCATGTTTCGTCCCTGAAACATGAGAAGAGACCATACAAAATGATCGACTGAGAATTGTGGCCAAGTGGTACCAAGTACTACCATCCATCCATCCTAATGGAAGACGAACAAGATGTCCAACTGTTGCTTTGCCACCTCGAGGTTGCGCCACATCATGCCAATGTTTCCATGGGATTGTTGCTCGATCCTGATGTCTTCTTGCAATATTGGTAGTCCATGCACCTCTTGATTGGTGTCCTTTCTGTTTCTCTGCTGGTGCATACATGTGATGAGGATCATGCTCTTGTTGTTTATCGATATGATGTGGATGACAATATACAACAAATGTAGGATTTGATTCATTTTTCTTCAAATCTGCAACCACTTCTGTCGTTGAGTCAATGACCTCCTTATCTTCTTTAGTGTTTTCTTTCTGTGTCTTTGCTTCATCTACTTCTATAGACTCTATTTCTGATTCAACTTCAGACTCTGCAATAACTTTTGTCTTACTAAGAGATAGATCCTGCAATGTGATTTTCTTTTTCTTGTACCACAACTTCAAAAACTTCTTTTGCACATTAATATTAACTGTACCAACTAAATCCATCCAAGGATATCCCCAAAAAATATCTACGTCACCCATATCTATGACATACAAGTCTAAATGCAAACACATAGTTATCCATGGTAATGTTCAAATCTTTAAAAATTTGAACATTTGCACCTTCAACCTGTGTGATTTGAATGTTCTTTGCAGGAACTTGCAATCTATTAACCCACTGAACATTGACAAAATTATGCATGCAATTGGGGTTAATAGAAACAATGATATTTTATTTCTGAATACAACCATGAACCTGTAATATAGAGTTGCCACATGAAAATAAACCATTGGTGCTCTTCTTATCCTTACTCTTGGATTTAAACCACTTATCTAACAACACTTTTTCAAATTCTTCATTGGAGAGTGCTATCATCTCACTATGGTTAAGTGATTTATACAAAACAACTGCATCATCTTTTAAAAGTACCCAAATCTTCCAATTCTCTTTCCATTTTGACTTCCTCTCTTTTATATATTCTTCAATACTACGACCATCATCTTTTCCATTAAAATACATCTTGCTTGGAAGAAATTTGCACAAAATCTAGGGTTTAAAAATAACTTATTGTATAAAAATGCTCATAACTTTACTTCCCAAACTCTGGATCACCGACAACTCAGTGTCAACGATTGTTGCGGTCAAAGAAACTCTTCATGACAAGTTTTCGATGATGGACTTGGGTCCACTCCATTTCTTTCTTGGTCTCGAGATAAGCTATAATGTTTTAGGCATCAATTTATCTCTGTCTGTAAGTATGCTCTAGATCTCATGGAGAGATTCCACATGATAGGCTACAAGTTTGCACCTACACCCTTCTTATTTGGGGTTAGACTTGAGGATGGTTGGGATACACCAGTGGTGGACAAAACCTTGTATCGACAACTTGTGGGGATCCTTTTGCATCTCAACCACACCCGACCAGATCTATCATATGCAGTAGGGGTAGTCTACAGGTACATGCAGGAGTCACATGAGTTACACTGGAAGGCGACCAAGCGCATCCTCAGATATGTTTAGGGCCCCATTAGTTATGGCATCCACTATGCAGTGGGTTGCAAGTTGGATCTCATAGGCTTCATCGATTCTAACTGGGCCGACGATGACATCGATCGCAAGTCCACCTCCGGATACATGGTCAAGCGAAAATAATTAGCTATTTCTCTATATTCAACATAGGTCGAGTATAGGGGAGAAATCAACATCATTATCCAGACATTGCGGCTACAAAACTTCGTCATCGAGCTCGACATTCAGTTCCATTGTTCGATTGTGATTTGGTGTGACAACCAGAGTGCACTCAAATTATGTCAAGATCTAGTACAAAGACAACGAACAAAACATATCGAGATCCATATGCATTTTACTAGGGAGTTGGTTCATGACAGGGTCATTGATTTGCAATACTCCCCTTCTGCAGAGCAGATTGTCGACATCTTAACCAAGATTTTCACTGAGAAAAGAATCCATAGTTTGTGCGATCGTCTTGGAGTGAAGGACACATTTTCGTAGCAATTGTCTTTCTCTTATTTTGATACATTGTATTTTGAGGGCATTTTTTTCCCATGAGGTTTTCCCTATTTCTTCACTTTATTTCAATGTTCATTAGTTGCATTGTTCATGGGTACCTAACATGGCCTTTGTTGTCGGGACCCATTCATTATTTATGCTCCCTAGTAGTGTTCAGGAGGGTGTTGGAGATATTACACACACCTATGATTTTCCTTTCATTTTATTTTCCTAAGTTTATTTAACTATGTTGAGGGTCTTGTAGTTTGAGATGTTCTCCCTCATTGAAGATATTCTCCCCTAGACAAGGGTGCCACATACCCTCCAGTCAATTCTCAGTTACCAATCAATTAGACTAGTTAAGTGAAGTGTTGCGTGTCAACTTTGATTTTATGAAGTGTTGCATGCTAAGCTTGGGATAATCACTAGTAATGTGCACTTGCATTGGCATCATCACCGTTAAGACACATTCCACATGTGTGAGTGGTCTCCTCCTCATTTCAATCCTCTTTGGCTAGTTAACTGACGATCTCATGGTCAATTAATTAGGATTAGGTCGTAGTTGACTCCAGTGACTGCCAATGTGTGTCACATCTCTTTAAAACACTCCTAATGTGCATTAGCTTGGCTACTATGGCGAGTTAGTTGTGTCATACAAAGTATATCACTTGTATTGTAACATTCTCTTACTAAGATAATATAAATTCTTTCATTATTTTCTCCATTTTTGTCTCATTTCTTCATTCACCATTGCAAGCTATGTATGCTTGATTGTTAGTTAGATCTTCTGTGCAGGTATCTTAGAAACTCTACAACTCCTATTTCGATGTATTAGTGTCATTGGCTACACCTTTCATACATAAATACCATGAAGTCATCAATCCCCTTGAGACTAAAGAAGCTTTGATACCATGTTAAGAAATAGAGCAAGCACAAAACAAAAACGTGGTGGAAAAGGCTTTAATCCATTCTCAACACATGTTTTCATCTCATGATATCAATTTATAGTACATGTATCTTACTACCTCTAGAAAAATATCTCACAAACAACTTATTAGTTGATAATGGCAACACCTCATCAGTAGATAAGGATGACAACTCATAAGTAGGTGATTTTGGATTCAAAGTCTTGAGCCGGGATGGGACTCCAAAATCGACTGACATTAGGCTTGGCTTCAAATAGAAGTCGACCTACATGAGGGACTTCACGATGAAATTGAGTTAGTTTGGGGGTATTTCTCGATTTGTCAGAGGATAGATTACTGGCATATTCCATTATGGTGTTTTGGATGTTATACCATTGGACATCTGCAGGCGCAAAGAAGTGGTCTCCACCTCATTTTCCTTTGTTTTTGAAAGTTTGGAAAATAAATTCCGATGTGAATTCTTCGGTTTCGACCTCAGAAACAACAAAATCAGGCACAAACTCTTAAATTTTTCATGTTTTAGTCCTTCGGGAGGAATCGTAGACACAATGCCAACAATCCATTCAGGTAAGGCTCTTAGTTTTAACTCTCCTGGTATTTCCAAAAATGAGGTTTCCATAGACAAAATGTCACCTATTTTATTAGAGAGGGCGCACTTCGTTCCTTCCCTCGTTATCTTGGCTCCTCTAATTATTGTATTGTTTTCCCTCTCTCAAATTTTCCTGTAAATCTCTCTGAAAGAGATGATACAATCCCTATGGTGGATTTTGTTAATGTTTATGCCATTATTATAGTTCTTTGCATTTCATTAGATAAGAGCATAATAAGAACAAGATCACTGAGAAATACACATTCACAAGAGACACATCATTTATCTTGGGAAACCCTCTAGGGGAAGAAAACCCAACAAAAACTTCCTTATCATAAACAACTTAGACAATGTTCAGGAGATAACTCAAACCAATACAGAAAGTCCTCCCCAAGAGATGCGCCACCCTTCTTCTCCTCTCTCCAACTTGTAATTGCAACTTGCCTCATAAGAGAATGAGCAAGTGAGTTATGTGTTAGAAGTGAGGTGCTAGCCTCTTATTTATATCAACCTGGCACGTGTGAAAGGTCACAATCTGGCAGGGCTGACCTCTCACTCTGAGTGGGTAAAACCACCTTTAATTAATTCTGGGTCTTCCGTTATAACTGCTGGGGCCGACTTCTTATTCTGTCCTTTGTAATTGTTCGATGACCAATCCGCAAAAGGGGATTTGGTCCTTATACAATTACCGACATGATTAATCCACAATGGGGATTAATCCAATAACAATAATTATAATAATGACATGATTAATCCGCAATGGGGATTCAATCCAATAATAAAATAATAATAAGAATGTTCTTCGCAGTTACATTATTTCAACAATCCCCCTTAACAAGAAGGGTATTCTTCATCAACATCAGGCGAGAGAGGTCTGCATCATTAGTGGCATCTGGAGGACAGTATCGTCAATATCATCTTGAACCATTGTCTATCACATTTACGAGTCATCGAAAGTTTTTTTCACTAGCAACATCATCATTCTCGAAATAATGCTATCATCATCTGCATCAAATATGTATCAGTGAAAATGATACCTCATCACAGCACTAGGCTGGCACATCACACTACTACACTAGTTCAATGTCACAACTGTTAAGCTGGTAGCTCAGTGTCAGTCACATCTTGCTTTACGTCTAACAACTAGGTCAGAAGCAAGTAATATCATCATCTCTCTTTACGTCTAGCAACTAGGTCAGAAGCGAGGAATCACAACGTCATGCTTTACGTCTAACAACTAGGTCAGAAGCATAACTCATCTTGCTTTACGTCTAACAACGAGGTCAGAAGCAAGGATCACACAACGTCATGATTTACGTCTAACAACGAGGTCAGAAGCATGACTCATCTTGCTTTACGTCTAACAACGAGGTCAGAAGAAAGGATCACACGACATCATGTTTTACGTCTAATAGCGAGGGCAGAAGCATGACTCATCTTGCTTTATGTCTAACAACGAGGTCAGAAGCAAGGATCACACGGTGTCATGTTTTACGTCTAACAATGAGGTCAGAAGCATGACTCATCTTGCTTTACCTCTGACAGCGAGGTCAGAAGCAAGGAATACATCTACTCCCCCTTTCAGGGAAGGTCCTTTTGGACAATACCAAGATTATCTCGAAAGTGTTCAAACTTTACACGAGATATAGGCTTAGTCATCACATCAACAACCTGTTCATCCGTGCTAATGTACTGGAGCTTCAAGGCTCCTCTCTGTACCATGTCAGAGATGAAATGATAGCGGATCTCTATGTGCTTCGACCTGTCGTGGAACACATGATTCTCTGTCATTTTAATGCATCTTTGATTGTCACATAGAATCGCGGTTGCTCTCATCTCCAAATCAAATAGGTCTGTCAACAACTTTCAAAGCCATATAGCTTCGCAGCTAGCAGAACATGCGGCAATGTACTGTGCTTCCGCTGTGCTGAGAGCAATACTGGATTGCTTCCTAATCTTCCATGAGATCATAGCTGATCCCAAACTGAAACAACATCCAGAAGTGATTTTTCTGTCAGCAACGCTTCCTGCCCAATCTACATCAGTATATCCACTCAGTGTGAAGTCATGATTTCCATCATAGCTGAGACCATAATCCACTGTACCTTTAAGGTACCTCATCACATGTTTTGCAGCCACTAGATGAAGACGTCTGGGCTCTACCAGAAACTGACTCAAGGTGTTCACTGCAAAACAGATGTATGGTCTGGTGTTCGTCAGGTACATCAACGATCCAATAATTTGTCTGTACAGAGTGGCATCTATCACATTTGACTAAGGATCAACCAACATCTTCAACTTTGCTTCCATGGGTGTATTCATGGACTTGCATTCTAGCATGTCAAATCTCTTTAAGATTTCGACCATGTACTTCCCCTGGTTAAGGAAGATTCTTTCTGGACTCTGCCATACCTCAAGACCTAAGAAGTAATGCATTAGGCCAA
>JZKD02S0373053.1:0-11487 GCA_000966675.3 Picea glauca | reverse complement strand
ATGTGCCACGACAGTGGGGGGGGCGCATGGGAAAACTGCTTATTGGACCCCCCCTGTTAAAGGTAGAATGTTGGGGGGGTCCAGTATGGATCCTGCGTCGTATATCTGAGAGTGAAAATTTCAGCCGCTCAGACCTACACACATCTTAAAATAATGCGTCCGGTCACAAAAACTTAGAACAAGTGGGTTTTTAGCCCACTTCTTGTCATTCTTTGTCATGGTGCCCATTCTGAAGGGAAAAACACCCCCTTACCAACATATGTGATAACACCATGGATAGGAAAATTTGAATTCATATAGTTCCCATATCATAATTTAAGAAATTGATTTATGTGTTGTTTAGGAAAGAAAACAACAATCCTTGAATATAAGGATAAACAATGACATAGCTAATTATAAGAAACAAACATACTTAAATATCAATATTATTGTAATGAGGTATATAAAGTTACAATTCTTACACTACATACCTTTGTTAGCCTTGGGTTTTTATGATGAATTTTCACTAAATAATGATTAGTTAAGAACTGATTAATGCCTTGAACAAGTCTAAGGATAAAGGGTTCAAGAACCCTATCAAATAAACTTTGTGGACAATGACCATAATTGTTAACATTTATTACCTTAACAAATTGTTTTTTTTAAATAATTTGGAGGTACATTACACATTTCCTCTTGAGTCTAATCTTACTGTTTGTGAGACCTCAAGCCCTAGTATTTGTGTGTTGTTGAGCTTCAGTTTCATGGATGTTGAGTTTCCTACATATGAGGTTATCCTTGAAGCTATGATTATTGATTTTCAACCTCTTCCTAAACTCGAAGCTTTGTAGGTATTTTTTACCAAATAATCCCTTGGCCTGAGCCTAGCAATGGGCTCTACCTTGAGAACTATTATGCATCTATACATATTGTACATTTAGGGTTTCTTGTTTTCAAGTTTTTTGTCCCTTAGAAGTTATTTTTATCAAAGGTTTCTATATTGGACTTATTAACTTCTGGGTGAGTGTTGTTGGTCTTATATACAAGACTTTGGAAGCATTTTCTTTGGTAAATTTTTTCATGTCGATCCATTCTAACACATAATGGTATCAAAACTGACATATAGGCTAGATTTTTCCCACCATGCATTTTCTTCACTATCCATTTCCTGTTTCATTTTTCCTTAGAATCGACCCCACTGAGTTTTGACATAGAACCTTCTATGTTTTTTATAAGTGTCATAATTCATGTGGTAGAGCCTACCATTAATGGGTGCCCTAGTTATAACCTTGTTCACAGTTTGACGCTCATGCCCAAATACTTTCGTAGGCTTGGGAGTCATTTTTAGTCCCACCATGACTTTGTGTTGAAGCTACATATCTTCTTCCTAGCCATTACCTATGAGACTCCCTCTAACATATGTTTCTACATATGTTAAAAATTTTTGAACTCTACAGTAGGTATTGTGTTCTTTACTGGCATAGAGGGTAGGTTCCATTCCACCTACATGATGCATTTATCCATATCACTCACATATATTTCATAGGTTCCACCCCATTTCATTCACAACATCATGCCTTCAAGTTGCTTTAAAGGTGTCATTTATGAATGGTAGATCTTACCTCTTCATGGGTGTCCTAGTTAGTACCTCAATGGAATTTTTGACATCCATGTTGTAGTTGTTTTCGTAGGCTCCAAAGCCATGTTTAGTCTCACCATGTCTTTGCGTTGAAGCCTCATGAATTCCTCTCAATCTCTTTCTGGCTAACTTACCCATGGGCTTCCAAAATTTTGTTCAGTTGTAATTGCATTGCATATTGACCTCTCGTGCTTCTAGGCCTAATGTTGCATTCAAATTTCCATTGTTGAACCATTTTCTTATGCATTCCTACTAGTTTATAGCCTTGCAATTTATTACTTTGTGACTCGACACCTTTATCCCTGAAGGAAACATCCTATTGAGTGTCCTTATCCTACACATGCTTCCTTACATTGAGCATAGGTATGTTGCTTGTGCTTTGAAACTAGTTTTCTTGCACATAACACTCATTTCCTCCATTGTACTATAAAATTCTTTTATTCCTTTTCAGGATTTAATAACATGAAAAAGAAAAAATAAAGAAAAAAAGAAAAAGAAAAGAAAGGGGGAAAGTGTTTATCTCTTTATTTGGCAGTAATTTGTCACCCTTGAAAAAGCACAATCTTCGAGTCAGTATCTCAATATTTTGGGTTTAGTATGGATTTGAAATAATTTTCTCTTTCTTTATTATAATCTCTTCCAACTAGTTATTCTTCCAGTCATATGGAGTGTTTGTCGATGCCTCATGTATCACATATGTATCCCAGTTTGTAATCCATTTTTCCTAAGTCATAAAATGTGTTGTACTTTTGTTCAAGAGAAGTTTCAACCTAATTCAACCACTCTGTAAAAATCCTTGACTTTCCAAATTGACCTTCTTATGTCAATAAAGTATGTCTCTATTGTTTTTAGGTTTTTGTGGTGAGATGTTTTAGAGATATCATTTTTTGGATAATCCAGAGTTAGTGCCATATTGTTATTGACGTTTCGAATCTGAATTGGGATTCATCATCATGACCAATTGTCAAAGATGAGAGTTTGTTGATGTACTCAATTAATACTTATGATGTGGGGCATTTTTTAAGAAACTAAATATGTTGTCTATCATAAATGATATATCTGAAAGTATGTCTCAGTTTCACAAGTATATTTGAACTTCACTCGTGCTAGTATAGAGGGTCCCCATTGACTTCCTGTTGGCAGGTCTTCTCTTATAAACTCTGACACATTTCTCTGAGAGTATGGCATATAGTTGCACCCTGGGCATATTACCACCATTGATAGGTGACCTCACTCTCAGTATATGACAAATCATCATTGGTCGTTGACTGAGCGGTTTCCCTTGTGTTCAACATCAACAACAATCATCACACATAGGGATTCATGTGATACATTGGTTTCCATTTGACCTCATTGGTGGATTCTTCGTCTTTGTCAGTATCTTCATCATTGGCTACTATTCAGAGAGTCTTTTTCATGCACTATTCCATTTGGTGCATTCCAGAATCATTCCCCAGTGTGGTCCTTACAATATTTTCATCTAAGTCCTTCCAAATCCTTGGCCTTCTGCTACTCCTGGTGTTGGATGATGGGGGATGCCTTAATTCCCTCCTTCTAGTGGATATCTTCCTATTGAATTCAACACATCTTGCTATGGTATAGGTATCTAAAGTCATTTTAGTACCTTGGAGCTTGCAATCATTAGTGGAAAGTTCCCTTGCTATTGACAGTGGGTATACATCAATATCCTTTGATCCATAGATTCTATCAGGTGTTCAACATCAGCTCATTTATTCACACTTGTTAGATTGTACTAGGTACCTTTATGCACATTATCATCATTGATGGGTTGGCTCATGTTTGTTAAAAATATACATCAATGATTGGTAACAAATGATCCTTCATGGTATGAGCCCGATACATATAAATATAGGAAGTAGGTATCAAAGAAAGGTGGGTTCGACGGTTCAGAGTTCATAGATTTGGAAGTTCGGAGATTTTGTGAAGTTTGAGCTTCCATTTAAGAAATATTTTGAGAAGAGACTTATTGGGAATGAGAGAGAGATGTGGGAGGTATACCTCAAGGATCAGATCGTAGGCTAAGAACCTTGGTGCGATCTAGTTCACCTCACAGAGATCTTGTTGATCTAAGAAGAATTGTAAGTGTGAGCTGTGAGAATTGCAGAACTATCATAATAAGAGAGCCAAGAGCCAAATATTTGTGGATGTAGCCTCGGGAGTGGGTGAACCACGGTAATACTTGTGTGATGTGATGAATGCATGTGTATCTTTGCTTACTTTTATTAGTTAAATGCTAAATACGATGAATGAATGAGTTAGTATTCTATTTATTTCATTTATGTTATGATGTTGAATTCCGAAGGTCAGATAATAGTAAGTTGTAATATAAATCATAAGAAATGGCTTAGAATGCAGAACCCATATCTCCTATTCAATCTTAGGTTGTAAACACCTGAGTCTTACAACCACCCATAAAATATATCTCGGGTGAGACTGCGTAGTACATTCTTTGTGTTGTGTTTCCTTCTGGTTCACTAGAAGGACTGATGATTTTAAGATTTGTTGGTACCCTAAAAGATAAGAACCCTGGTTTAGTACCGCGGAGTTTTTTGGTAGGCTAAAGACTAATAAATGGTTCCATTTCTATTGTAAGATGAACAAGAAAGGATTGAGTAGATGGGATAGAACACATGTGGACAAAAATGAGCGAAACTAGAAGACTGTTGAGTCACTAGAAGGGAATGTTGTGACCCTGGAACCCCATGAAAGCAGAAATTGAAGGTTGGTTGAGAACTAAAGAGCTAGATTTTGCCCAGAAAGATAATAGAAATCCTAGCCTGATGCCTCACAAATATATAGATAAATACGTGTTTACAGATTTACACAAAGTATTTTTCTGTGATTTTCTTCACCTATTGCAGGAGTGGATACTAAGGTTGAAAGATAACCACGCGACGAACTGGATCCGACAGCTAGATTGGACCCCAATACAGATTGACCAGTTACAATAGGTGAACAACAAATTCACCTGCGTAGTCGATGTTTGTCTTGATAGTATTATGGCAGGTTTCATCATATAATTTGCAGTTGACACAGCGAAGCCATACAATGCAGTAGAGCAGGAATTTTTATGCGGACCTCATGAAAGGTACATTCGATCACTTTATACTTTGATTAAAATACTTCTATATAACAAAGGTGTAATGACAATGGAAGCAGACAACTAAAATTTCCTGCGTGCATGGGGGAAGGGGAGAATCATTGACATAAGGGAGGATAAATGGCCGAAGGAGAGGATAAAGGCAAGAAGGAGGAGGAATTCTTGGACTCGATCTTGATGGATGATGACCAACTTAAGTGGATCTTGGCGTCACCTGGAATGACGCATAGCAGAGTACCCTACCAATATAAGGTGAACACCAAGAAAAGAGTCGTAGCCGTGAGGGAGGGATTGGCAAGCGACGAAGAAGAGGTAGAGGATCTCTGGGATGTGGAGAAGATTGAGGAAATACTACATGCAACCTATGAGAGGAAAACAAGAGGCCCAAGAACATGAGGAGAATATAGCCACCCTTTCTGTATTAATGTCAGTGTGGAACCCGTAAACCCATGTGTGACTAATACACCAAAGAGAACATCACCATTTAGACAACCGAAGTTTGAAGGAAGTCCGATAGCGAGAAGCACATCTGCCATAGGAGAAACAACTGGAGGAGCCAATTCAGGCAGTATGAGTCAAGTATCTACACTGCACGATGGAGGTAGAAATTCAGTATTTAGAATGGAAGGACATGACCCCATGATCAGATTACTAGAATTTTGAGGAGAAGAAGCAAAAGAACTGGAGAAGAATTTGTTCATTTGTGCAAAGATCTGGGAGGAAAAATATATCATGGATGAAGATACCAAAATTGTGCAGTTAGTGATCATGCTAAGAAACCGCGCACTAGACTAGTACATGAGTCTAGACACAAAAAATGCTCCTGGGACAATGAGGACACTAGCAAACATCAAGAAGCTAATTATTAATTAGTTCCAGAAGCCGATCTCAGAGGACCAATACATGAATGAAATGATTGAGATTTGAAAAAAGATAGGAGAGTCTATATGGGAGATTGACCAAATATTTAAGCAATTGAAGGGAAAGCTAAAATACCTTATGACCGAGATGAAACACCGACATCTATTTATCAACTCACTACTCCCACATCTGAAATACCCCTTACGACAACATAATTTTCAGACGCAAGCTGAGGCACTATAAGAAGCCTTGCAGCTGGAAGAGAACGAATACCAACAGACTAACCCGGCCATTGAAGAATTGAAGGAGGATTTTAAGAACCTCACATTTCAGTTGAATCAGAATAAGAACAAGGACAAACAAGAAGTTTTTTGGTGCACCACATGCAGGGAAGAAGGACACCACGAGAATGAATGTCCAAAATTCGTGCAGTATATGGCAACAGGCATGCCAAAACCACTCCCATAGGGAGGAATATGGTGTGAAATATGAAATAAACTGGGTCATGACCCTTATCACTGCACGATGATGCAGATGTACCATACAGTTCCCAATAATTCTTATTGAACTTTTTGTAAGTTTGTAGGCCATGATGACAAAGATTGCAGAACTATGGAGTTGATGTAGGAGAGAACATCAGATGCCTATAGGGTACGGGCCGAAATGATGATTGGGCAAGAAGCGCCACAGTTCAATCAAGCCCCAACTCCATACAATACTACACAACAATAGTACAACACTGCAAAACAACCCTACAAAAATACGCAACCACAGTACAACCTGACGCAACCCTAGTATAATACCACGTAGTACAACTAGGAACCACCATATAATGCACCAAGAGGGGACATAGCAGGATATCGAGGAGGTGGATGAGCCAGAGGAGGCTTCGGGCATGGCCGAGGACCAGTCACATGTCACAATTGTCAGCAATCGGGACATTATGCAAGGGAATGCCCACTGCCGCCAACAACTTGGATGTACTATTATGCATCGAATCACGAGACAAAGGAATTCCCAACATTGTTAGTAAATATCCAAGAAAAAAGGAACCAAAACAATCAGAATGTTCAATGGATTTCAGCCAAAGCAAGGGAGGATGGACGAAATATCAACATAGTCACCCGAGGAGGAATGAAGACATGAAACGACATAGTCTGACAAGAACCTGCATAGAACCATTGGGTAAGAAAGAATACTGAACCAGGGAAACACTTCGATGTGCCCAAATAAAAGGAGACTTTTAAGGAAGCTAGACAAGAATTTCAGAAGAAGGACACAAAGTCGACTTCTACTATGCAACTATCCCACGAAGCCCCAGAATATGAAATTCCACCATCATTGGATCATACCGAAGGACTGTCACTCAAGGGACAAGTAAGCACTATCCAAGACGTTTTGCAGTCATGCATCAAAATATTATGTGATCCTTCATCTATGAAAATATTGCAAAACATCTTAGAGAAATGTAGCAATGAGGCTGAACAAAAGCTAGACCCAAAAATTGTCAATCACCTACACACAAGGAGAAGAACAAGTAGGGAATTTAGATTGAATTCCAGCATTGGGGACTTTAGTATGGGAGATATCATACTAGACCTAGGATCGGAAGTAAATGTACTACCCAAGAAAACCTGGCAATGCATGGGAGAACCAACCTTGGGATATTCGAATGTCCAACTGAAACTAGCCAACCAACACAGAGTCCTACCAATCGGGAGGTTGAAGGGTGTAATGGTAGATCTTGATGGTGTGCGCACCAAAGAAGATTTTGAAGTCATTAAAATAGTAGATGGTCCAACATCATACCCGACACTACTCGATCTATACTAGGCATTCGAAAACTAGACCATAATTAATTTGAAGACAATAAAAATGACATTTCAATCTAGAGATTACAGGGTTATAACACCACTAGTTCCATCAGAAGGGGAAAGGTTTGTAGAACCCACTTACCTAGACTTAGACTTGAAGTGCTAGAGAATGTGGGGGGACATGAATCATACTCATTCACCAATGGATTCTTAGGTTACCATCAGATTAAGATAACACAGGAGGATAGATACAAGACCACATCGTGACGGAATGGGGATCCTACCAATATAAATTCATGCCTTTTGGACTGAAGAATGCACCAACAATCTTCTCCAGAGTGGTTATCGCAACATTTAAAGAATTCATCCACCAGTTTCTCAAAGTATATATGGACAACTGGATAGTCTATAGTCTATTGAAAAACCATGTAGAAGTCTTACGCTTGATGCTAGAGCAATGAAGACAGTTTTAGATATCACTGAACATAAAGAAATGGATATTTGGAACACCGTTTGGGATACTATTGGGCCATATAGTATGCAAACAAGGGTTATTAGTCGATCCGACAAAGTTCATTGTCATCGTTAATTTACCAGCGCCAAAAATAGTTCATCAGCTATGAGCGACGTTAGGACACGCAAGATACTATCAGAAATTTATCAAAGGATATGCGCAGATCACAACACCAATGGAAAAACTTCTAAGGAAGGATACAAAGTACCAATGGAATGATGAATGTCAACATGGTATGGATACCCTGAAGGAAAAGATGCTCATTGCACCGATATTATTATTTCTGGAATGGGGAAAGGCATTCCATGTGCATGTAGATGCATCAACGATAGAATTGGGAGCTATCTTAGCGCAACCAGGAGCAGGAGACTTGGATCACGTGATAGCATTTTCAAGCAGAAAATTATCCGAGTCAGAACAAAATTATAACACAACAGAAAGAGAAGGCCTAGCTATGGTTTACGCACTTAAAAATTTCAGACACTACTTACTGGGAAAACATTTTAGGATGTTTACAGGTCACTCAGCCCTAAAGTACCTAGTCAACAAGCCAGTGTTGGGGGGGATAATCTACCAACGGTTACTATTATTTCAAGAATTTGACTTCGAAGTAATCATCAAACTAGGGAAGCTAAATGCAGGCCTTGACCACCTATTATGAGTCACAAATGGAGAAGAACCCACAAGCTTAGAAGACAACTTTCCGGATGTACAACTATTCTCGGTACAAATTGTTGATGACTACTTCACAGAGATCATCCAGTATTTGAGCATAGGTACCACACCACAAGAGTATACCACTGCGTAGAAGAAGAACCTGGTAGTTCGCACAACTCACTATCAACTGATCGCAAAACATCTATATAAAATGGGAGCATACAACATTTTATGAAGGTACGTGCTTGAGCACGAACAACCAAGGATTCTATCAGAATCCCATGAGGGATTGGCAGGAGGAAATTATGCCAGAAACAATACCGCATAGAAGGTACTCCACGTAGGACTATGGTGGCCAATGATCCATAGGTACTCGAAAGAATATTGTGAGGGATGTGATGTTTGTCAAAGGGTCAACAAACCCAACATAAGGGATGAGATGTTGTTACAACCGCAAGTGACACTACAAGAATTTGATAAATGGGAAATAGACTTTGTGGGATGTATTAACCCACTATCCATAAGAACAGGGGCAAGATACATCATCACCATGATGGAATACCTAACAAGATGGGAAGAAGCTGCACCAGTAAAGGAATCCAGCGTAGAGACTGTTGCACACTTTTTATTCGAACAAGTAATTACTAGGTTTGGGTGCCCAAGAGTTCTGATGAATGATCAAGGCACGCATTTCATAAATAGGACCATTTGTACGATGCTAAAGAATTTGAATTTCACCACCAGAAAAGAACACCGTATCACCCATAGGCGAATGACATAATAGAAGCCTTCAACAAACTTCTAGAGAATGCATTGACAAAGATCTGTAACGTCAACAGAGACGATTGGTATCTAAACGTACCAACAGTATTATGGGTGTATAGGAAGACATGTAAGAAGTTGATAGGGCACACACCATTCAAACTCGTCTACGACCAAGAAGCGATAGTACCATTGGAATTTTTAATACCCAACTTATGTGTAGCTTCTATCACATAATTGACAGAACGTGATGCGATACAAGAAAGGTTGCATCAACTGTTAGCAATGGAGGAAGACCGAATCTTAGTAGGATTCCGTCAACAAGTGCAGAAGGCTAGAGACAAAGCATGGCACGATCGACACATTAAGAAGAATACTTTCATGGAAAGAGATCTAGTATTTCTCTATGACATCAAATCATTTCATCACCTAGGAAAGCTGAGTATGCATTGGTTAGGACCATAAAAGGTCAAATCTATAACAGATGGTGGAGCTGTACAACTAAGAGATATAGCATGTGCAGACCTCTAAGGAATGATCAACGGGAGATGAATGAAGTTGTATAAGGATAGTCGATCACCCCGCATAGTAAAAAAAGAGAGAGAGAGAGAGAGAGAAAAAACCAAAAAGCCATAAAATATCCACAAGATGCTCGAAACACGAATGCAGTAAAGGAAAGGGTAACAGTCACATGCCTAATACAAACAAGAGGGAAATGAAAAGTCAAAAAAAGAAGGATGATAGGACAACATAAAGAGGAATTAAGGCACGTCAAGGACTGATGGAACATAACATTAAACATGCCAACTGTAAACGACCAAAGAAGCATAATGGAAAGTATGAAACTATTTCACATGCATCAAATCCTCAGTTACGGTGCATCAATCACATCATGGAGGAAGAATTTTCGATAAGCCTCAAGACAAGCCCATACAACATGCGAGCATAGAAGAAACTTGTCTATTTGTGAAAGAAGAACACAGAGGGAGAAACAACAGATCAAACGGACAGAGTGAGATCATAGGCCTATACATATAGAAGATGCTCGATACTCACCACCATGACACCACTGAAGTCCGTTGAACTAGGCTCGACCGCCAGGCCGACCAAAGTTCAAACTAGGTCACAAGGATCGCTGGAAGAAAACGAGTAGCAATAATCGGAGATCATCGATATCGATGAGATCCCATCCCCAGATATATCACTGGTGAGACCTACACTGAGACTGGAAGAGATTTAGCAGCCACAACCAAAGGAACTGAAAGAGGATACGCAAGTAGAACCGCGGGAACCTCCGAATGAAGAAGCAAAACCTCAGCAGGAAGTGCTACCATAAAGCACCGAACCAGCCATGGAAGGAAACTGAACAACACAGAGTTGAGGATCAGAAGGGAAATTCGACGAGCCACAGGTACGCAACCTTGATCAATAGATAGAAGATACCATGGGAACTACCTCGGCTTGGCCAGAATCCCTTACAGGGAAGGAAACGGGGATTGCTGGAATTTCGTACCAAGCACCATAGTAGGACAAAAAAATTCTGATACTGAGCTCACCTCGTAAGAAATCGACAACAAAAATTGTGCTACCATGCATACAGTAGGGAGTACAGGTAGAACTACAGTTATTGGGTCACGTTGGGAAGCTTAAGTATTCCAACCATGATGTATTAGATGACACTAAGTATGCAAAAAATGCACCCAGAGTGTTTATGCAAAACATAGTGGTTAACCAACTTGGAGAAACAATCAGTCAGCCGCATCAGTGGGCAGTTGGACTAGACCGAACTGGCATTTTAGCACTATTACAACTCCCACACTTTGGCAAAGCCCAATATGCAACTGCATGCGTCAAGTAGCTGCTAGCAGTTATGCATGGAGGGGATATATGGTTGGATAGACCCGTCCCCATAATAGTGGACCTTATCACCCAAATAACAAGACTACCCAGCCGAGGTATGGATCCCACACTGATTCTGGATGATAAATCCAAGGAAAAAGCATTTGTTTGCACTCTTTTCATTGTTGTGTGAGAAAAAAGTGAGTGCTTACATGCCTAGTTGGGCTCTGCTAGTCATGACAGCTGTGATGTAAAAGGTTAGAAAAAAAACAACTAAGCTATTAACAAGAATTAAACAAAA
>JZKD02S0373030.1:303109-318657 GCA_000966675.3 Picea glauca | reverse complement strand
TCACCTTCCTTGTGTTCTCATCATGAATTTCATGGGATGCATTTTCACTTTCAGGTGTCTTCTCTGTTACAAATTTTTTCAATACTTCCATGATCTCCCCTTTTAAACCATCCATATTAGTATCCAACTTAGCTTCCATTGAATCCATATTAGTATCCAACTTAGCTTTCATTGAATCCATCTTCTTTTGTATTTCATTTATGTCCCTACGCATTTCTTCACCTTCATCAAGAGTCCAACTAGGATTTTTTGGAGGCTTATTTGGTGTAGAAGGTCCCTTTTTTGGTGGCATGTTGGCCAAGTATCACTTTTGAACCTTGATTTTGAGGTGGTTCTGCTAGACAATATTTATTATGTTGTATAACCCAAGTTTTGGCCCTTCTGGGTATGAGAATTTATTTTATGTAGTTCTCTAATATTTCTTCTCTACAATTCCATAGGTTTGATCAAAATTGGATGTGACAAGTGGAATTTACGTTAACTTCCCCACAACTTGCTGATTTTTGTCCATTCTAGGAGACCTCACTTGTATAGCGTGCCCCACCCAAAATAATTGATATAAAATTTCGAAACTCGCACCAGAAATACTACAGACTATCCACGATCCAATGCAACTAGTCCCACTAAATTTGGATACTCCAGGAAGAAGTTATGATTGTTTTACCTAGAACACCTTATTTAGACTAGTTAATAGGACTAGTGAGATACCCTATCTTACCCAGGGTGTATCTACAAATTTGAGATGAACCAGAAGTTGAAATTTTTACCAAATATACATAACTAATTTATGTAATTATCCTTCGGATTTCAAGGTCTAAAAAATTACAAAAAAGTTTTTATAGAGAAAATTCCACAATGAATCAGTTCAGGATGATTCCAGAATCCTATCTTGTACATGCTGTATCTCCAAAATTATAAGGCCTCAAGAGTGAAATTTTGAACCCAACGTACCTTGATCCATCTACTAAATATCCCCCAAGCCGTTCCTTCTGAAACATTGTATAAAAAATGTTATAGCAAAAAATCCAAGGTGTCTCATATGTAGTAGCGAAACCCCAAGACCTTGAGCTCTGATACCATATGTTAAGAACCAAATATCAATATAGCATAGAAAAACCTTAGAAAAAGTTATCAACACCTTGAAAAAAAGATAATTTCAGATAATAAGCCTCTTCGAGGGGGAAACCGCCTTTTACCCCACTTAAATGTTCAAGTACAAGATGATTCAAAATGAAAATGTCTCCTTGGTATATATAGGACACTAGGAGGTATAATTACAACTAATGGCCTAAAGCCGACACAAATAAAATAACATTACTAATATAATATTCCCCAATTAAGGGGTAATGAGACAATATTATGGCTTAACAGAGAGGTGTGGCAACAACCCTTCCACAACCTACTATCACTCCTGTCATGGATCGAATTGTAGGTTAATTATTACCTAGTTCAAGAGATCCATGATACCATGAGGGCATACTGAGAAAGTCGCTCACAAATATTCTAAAGGGCATGCAATAAGGAAGGGTCCTTATTCCTTAGAGGCCCGTACTGTGTCAAGGTCACCTGATGGAGTGTTGACTCCAAGGGTTGGACAACCACCAAAATCAGTAAAGGGCGATTGGCACCCTTGGAGCACGTAGTGCGTCTTGAAGGTCACTTCGCATAAATAAAAATTAAATAATGAGTGGCACCCTTGGAGCATAAAGTGCGTCTTGAAGGGCACGTCACGATTTTTAATAAAGATGATTCAATGAACCTAGGATCCTAGAAAATAATAATTTGTTTTGACTATAGTCGGACTTAAAAATTGTTGAAATTACTAAGACAACTGAGAGGGGGGGGTGAATCAGTTGTTATTGTGCTTAAACAATTTTAAGTCTATTAATGCATTCTTAATATTTCTTCAAGTGATCATCAACATTATACAACATATGGACAATAAAATGGTGAGCATCAGTCACACATAAGATATACACAGAGACATATTTTCATGAGGAAACCCATAAAGGGAGAAAACCTCTTCTTCTTAGGAATGATAGGAAGTCTTTTAAGTTCTGTACATCATCTATAATTGAGCACCAACTCAATGTGAGGCTACAACCTTTGTTTTGCAAGCTGCAACTTGTTGAGAGCACCAACTCTCTATTTTCTCTAACAACCACTAGAAGGAAGCACCAACTCCCTAGTTTCTCTAGCACCAACTAGAAGGAAGCACCAACTCCCTGGTTTCTGTAGCACTAACAAGAAGGAAGCTACAACTCCCTGTGTTCAAGCACCCACTTCAAGCTCTGAGGACACCAGTCCTCCCTAGAACCTCCCAACCTCCCTGAAATATGAATATGAAATACTGAAACCAATTACAGTGATATAGTGTTCAATAATAACTTACGAGTCTCATCACTGTTCTGCAAGATTTTGCTACTCAGTCTTCCTCACTGTCTTCCAGCATGCATCCGCTGCCCATTCTGTTCTTCTGCCTTTTTTTCTCTGTGTTCCATTCCCATTCAATGCAAATTTTGTTTCCTATCCATTTCAGTTGTTGCACCTCCTCTTTACTTCATCACACATGCATTACTTCACCTTAGCAACAACAACCTCATCACTTCTATGTGTCATGTTCTTATAGATTTTGTGCACCTTGTGCATGCAATATGCACAATGCTTCTACGTCTCTTCATAGTGAGCGCTCTGTCTGATCATCATTATGACTTCTCATCTTCTCTGGCAGTTTTCCCATGCATTTAGCATCACTGGATGTAGTGCCGAGATTCCTCAGCCCCTCTGTAAGTCGAGACTCTTCGTCTTCTCTGGCATAGTTGAGCTTATACTTTCTTCTTCAGTTACAAAATTAAATTCTCATCCACTTGTCAGTCCCTCTAAGAATCGTCTTCATTCACTGGAAGAAGCTTGGAGACCCTTCAACTCCTTTGGAAATCACACATAGGTCTCTTCAAATCTTCTGGAAGAAACCATCAATGGTTTCTAGCAGTTACACTGTGAAGAGAAACATTAGACCTCTGATCATACTCAAATTCACCTGCACCATTCGATTGGCTCCATGGGATCTTTCATTCATTTCAACATTTCGGCATTCGACAATTTGGCATTCGTGTGACCAAGTGTCTCGACACTCCCAGTCGTGATCCCCAAAACTCTGAAAAGGAGTTTGTTTGCACTAGCTCCTTCCCCCATCTTCTACTGATGTGACCACAGTCTACATCCATTTCACCTTTTCAGTATTTTTGCAAACTTCTGACCTTAATAAACCCTGATCGACGGTCCATGATATCGATGAATTGACAGTCCAGATATCATCATGAATTCTCATCTCGTTTTTCCTTAGATGGAGGTTCTCGTCACTCCAAGTCGCAATAGGTGAGACTCCAAGATGGAGCTTAGATCAATGGTCCAGAATCTTGGTGTATTGATGGTCCAGATCTCATCATGAATTTGAATTTTGTTGTTCCTTAGATGGAGTTTCTCGTCACTCCAAGTTGTGATAGGCGAGACTCCGAGATGGAGCTTAGATCAATGGTCTAGAATCTTGGTGTATTGATGGTCCATATCTCATCGTGAATTTGCATCTCGCAATTCCTTAGATGGAGGTTCTCGTCACTCCAAGTTGTGATAGGTGAGACTCGGAGATGGAGCTTAGATCAATGGTCCATAATATTGGTGTATTGATGGGCCAGATCTCATCATGAATTCGCATCTCGCAATTCCTGTGATGAAGGGACTCATCACTCCAAGTCACGATAGTCGAGACTCCGAGATTGTTTCGCAATTTCGCATAACGCGAATTTGAACATCCTTCCTTTGGATTTCCCGATCTATGAAACTCTGAAATGGAGTCTTTGTGGTTCTCTGATATTTCTCCATGCGTCCGTCCCCAATCAATCCTAGATCCAATGTTTTAGGTCATTTGTCCATTTCGCATTTCACAAGTTGGAAGGATAGAGCACTTCCTTATTTTGACTTTTTAGTCAGCGGAATGTTGATCTGTGACCACGTGTACTGCCCGAAGATGGACGATCCTCCTTCTTTTGGGATTTTGTATACCCGCTTCTCCTTTCTCTTTAATGAACATGTAGGTTCTCCCTGATCCAACAATGGATGGACCCTGCACTTAGATCGAATGCCCGAGATCTATTCTCGTCTACTACATGCTACTCCTCTCTAAATTCATATCTGACGGTCATCAGGGATTCTGAATAAGATCCAACGTTCACTGTTGCTCCTCCTCTTCCATTATCACTGTCTTGTTGATCATGTTGATCTTTTCCATCGTTGTTCTTGCCATCAATGACAGGATCACTCCCAACTGTAAACCTTCCAAAAAAAATAATTAATAAATAGGTAATTTTATTAATTATCAAATCCTCTTAAAAATTCTAAGCCTAGTTTAAAAAAAAAATAATCCTAAGTGATGTAGGAGCATCACCAGTGAAGCATAAAGTAGAGGAAAGCTAGTCGCACTAGCACACATTTTGAAGACATTTAAATTTTTAAGAATGTGTATCATGGAAATCTTTTGAAAGGAGTTATAATTAAAGAACATATTCAAATGTTGTGGAGCTCGATGGTTCATGAAGACATCAGAGAATGTATTTTATTCTAATGTAACCAAGTGCATTACAAATTCGATATGTTCAATCTCATCTGTTTGTCACAAATATTTATTGTAATAAATGTTAAGTAGTTGAAAGATTTTATTTCGATAAGATAGCTTTAGAGTAGTTGGACGGAAGAGCTGGAAGAGCCCTCTTGTATAAATTTTTATGTTGTTGTCCATTAGAGGTTCTTGTAACTCTAGTTATAAAGAGCCATTGCCATTGTAACAGAGAGTTAAGAGCTACTGAGAAGCAATGTATGAATATATGTAATTTTCAATTGAATGAATATAACAAAGGAGTATTGTCCCAAATGTGTGGTATTGTTGTGTCTATCTGAATGAGTGAATGGTAGACTTTCTGTTTTATTTTCAATTCTTTGTTAATCCTTGTTCTTTTATATATGCATGCATTTACATGGCGAGATGTATGAATATGTGATATTTTAAATAAGTTTCAATTATTTCTCTTCTTTGAGCAAGTGCAAGGTGTGCATAGTGTCTTCAAGGTGTGCATGACCGAGTCTATCTCAACTTGAATCTTAGAAGTGGTAGCGTGAAACTTATGTATGCAAGGAGTGTGTAGGCATCCACAAGGAGTGCATGGAATAGTTTCATAATCGTAAGCTCAGGAGGAGTAGTATGACTTTAGTCACAGAGAAGTGGTTGAAGGAAAGTCACAAATAGTGTGAAAATCATCCACATAGAAGTTGAGTGTGGAAGAGAACCTGTTGAAAGGAATGCACAGGTCGAGATTTTGACTATGTGTCAAAGAAATCATTCTGTGGGACAAGGAAAGTTGAGGAAGGAAATCTCAGGAGGGAGAGCAGTGAGAAATTGTCAAGGAGGAGAATCCTTAAGGTTTCACAAAAATCCATGAATGAGATCCATTCTGGAGGGAGGTGAATCATTCCATACCATCAGATCTGGGATAACTACATGGAGGTTATCCATAAGGTGTTTTGACACTTTGTAGTTTGAGAGGTTTGTACGTATCGTAAGAGGAGAGTCAAAAATTCACAAAATCACAAAGAGATCTCAACCGTTGGCTGCGGAGAACACACGTGGCAGAAAATTAGGATTTATTGAAGTCAGAAGTCTATAGGTTTTTGCGCAAGGTGAATGGGAGTTTCACGAAATCGTGAAACCCGAAGCATTGTTGGGACATCAAAATCAGAGGAGACACATTGCGCGAGGTTTGGAATTCGGAGGAGAACACTCCAGAAAATGTTGAATATAGATATAGGGATATCCCCAAAGCCCAAAGTCGCAAAGGGATTGATCCATGACCATAGCTCATGGTATCTCAGGAGAAAAAAGGGAATGTGTATAGTAATTTTGGGTACCTGTGGGGACCCAAAGATTCGATCCGACTCAATATATTGAATGATCCAAGACCAAGAGGTCAAGCATCCCTGGAGAGATAAGGGGGTTTGCGCTAGAGTGGTATCAGATCTATCATATAATTGATTTATGTGGAAGGAGAAGTAGACTGGTATTAATGAGTGGTATCGGATACATCAGTACAATGTCGCTTAGGAGGCGTGTTGAGATTCCCATGGAAAATAGAGCTATGGAAAGAGAGATGAGACAACTCAGAGCAAGTTTGGATGCCATGGAAACATCATAAAGGAGATCACCTGATGTTGGAGATGTCAGTGATGCAGAAAATGAAGAAGTAGAAGTTGATGAAGTTGTAGTCGAGGATGCCGCAGAGGAATGCTTGCTGAAAGAGGTTGTCAAGTTGGGAGCCAAAGAGAAGATCGATGTCCCAATGTATGAAGGTCAATTTATACATAAACAATGGATAGATATTTCAACTATGAATATGTCGAGGAGGAGAAGAAGGTGCGACATGTTTTCATTAGGTTGAAAGGACATGTAACATTGTGGTGGGATGAACTGTAGGACAATATGAGAAGCAAGGGAAAACAAAATATTAAGAGTTGGGATAGAAGGGTAGCCAAGATAAATGATAAATTCATGCCCAAAGATTACCAGATAAATCCATTCAAGAGGATGCAGAACTTGAGACAGAAGGGAATGACTATGAAGGAGTACGCAGAGGATTTCTACAGATTGAACATCAAGGCTGGACAAAGAGATAGAGATGAGGAAAAGTTATGAGGTACATCAAGGGCCTGCGATATGATATCCATGATGAAATCAAAAAAGAAGAAGAGAAGTTGGCTAGGAAGAAGATTCAACAAAACAAAGGAAGAATATGAAACAGAGGCAAGGGAGTTTCCCATGATAAGACACAAAATCCCAAAGGTGAGGTGGAGAAATAACATAGTCACTCTGAGAGAGGAGGTAATTCCTAAGGAAGGCAGAGTGGTGGTAGAAAATATTTTCCTAGAGGAAGAGGAAGAGGCAGAGGAGAAGAAGTGAGATGTTATTCCTGTGGAAAAAGAGGGCACATGTCTGGGGATTGTCTCGAGAGAAATAAAGGAGGTGAATCTCACATTTCATAAGTGCAGAAGTGATATGTTGAGGCAGAAGGTTCAGAGGATGGGAAATCCTTGATGATGAAGAAGTTCCTTTTGAAGCAAGAGCCAGATATTGAAAACCTAGTGCAGAGGAACAGTTTGTTCAAGACATATTGCAAAATCAAGGATAGAGTTTCCAAGGTAATAATTGACAGTGGGAGAACTGTCAATTTAGTATCTACAAAGATGGTGGAGAAATTGGAGCTAGAGACGACTTCACATATGACCTCGTATAAACTCTCATGGTTGCAAAAAGGTCATCAAGTAACAATCACTAAACAATTTCGGGTTGAATTTAAAATAGGTGGATATACAGATGAAATCATGTGTGATGTTATTCCCATGGATGTATGTCATGTTTTATTGGGACGACCATGGAAGTATGATATGCATGTCATTCATGATGGGAGAATAAATACCTATACATTGGAAAAGAATGGTAGGACACACATGTTTCCTCCAATTGAAGATAAGAAAGTGAAGGATGAAGCCATCATGAGCATAGTTATCATGAGTGGGAAGGAAATCCTGAATGAAGTAAAGAAGGAACATGAGATGCAGTTTGTTGTTCCTGAGGAAATTTAGGAAATGTTAGAGAATTTTTCTGACATTGTAATGGACTATTTAACAAGATCGTTGTCACCTATCCAAAGTATCAACCATCACATTGATTTGATATCAGGAGAAATCTTGTCGAATAAAGATGCATATAGATTGACACCTCAAGAGAAGGAGGAGGTGGAAATCTAGGTTCAGGATCTATGAGACAAAGGATTGGTTGAAGAAATATTGAGTCCATGTGTAGTACCAACTGTATTGAGTCTGAAGAAGGATGGAGGATGGAGAATGTGTGCATAATCAAGAGCCATAAACAAGATCACCATCAGATACAAATTTCCAATGCCAAGGATGGAGGACTTGATGTATTGTTTGAGTGGAGTGAATTATTTTTCAAAGATAGATTTGAAAAGTGGATCTCACCAGATAAGGATGAGGGAAGGTGATCAGTGGAAAAAAAAATTCAATACAACCGAGGGATTGTATGAATGGATTGTTATTTTGTTTGGCTCGACAAATGCCTCGAGTACATTTATGAGGCTGATGAATGAAGTGTAAAAAGATTTCATTGGCAAGTTTGTGATTGTATATATGGATGATATATTGGTATTTAGCAAGACTAAAGAGGAGAATTTGAGACATTTAACATTAGTGATGAGGAGGTTTGACCAAGAGAAGATGATGATTAATTTGAAAAAGACCTCTTTTATAAAGACAAAAATCATATATTTGGGTTCTGTGATTTCTTCAAATGAATTGAAGATAGATCCTAAAAAGGTGAAAGAAATTAAAAAATGGTCATCATCAAAGAGTATATTTGAGGGGAGAATCTTCCATGGATAAGCAAGTTTCGATTGGAAGTTCATCATAAATTTTAGTGGGATTAGTCCTCAAATGATGGATACAGTAAAGAAAAGACACAAGTAGTTCAAATGGATAGATTTGGCTCCGAAGAGATTCAATATATTGAAGGAGAAGATAACGAAACAACTGATTCTGGTTTTACCAGATTTCAGAAAGACATTTCAAGTAAGATGTGATGTGAGTGGAGTTGCAATTGGAGTAGTCTTGAGCCAAGATAATAGACATGTTGAATATTTCAGTGAGAAGTTGAACGAAGCTAAAAATAAGTACTTCGCATATGAAAACAAGTTCTATTCCATAATTCAAGCCTTGAATAAATGGAGGCATTGTCTTGTACCGAAGGAGTTTATTTTGTATAGCGATAATCAAGGTTTACAATTCATAAAAAGACAAGAGAAGTTAAACTAGAGACATGCCAAGTGGATAGAGTTTATGCAGAATTTCACTTTTGTCATCAAACATATTTCTGGTAATGCTAACAAGGTTGTTGATGCATTGAACAAGAGAAGTTTGATTCTGCAGGAATTTCAAGTAAAGACCTTGGGGTTTGAAAACCTTAAGGAAATGTATCATGATGATCCAGATTTCAAAGAGGCATATGAAGCATGCATAAATCCATTGCTCAAAGACAAAATCCAATGGGACAAATATTTGATTCGAGATGGGTTGTTGTTCATAGGTTGCCAGTTGTGCATACAAAAATGTTCGATGAGGGAAAATTTGTTGAAGGAAAAGCATAAAAGTGGTCTAGTCGAACATTTTGGCCATGAAAAAAACATTTGCTCAGTTGAATGGTTTGTATTATTGGCCAGATATGAGAGAAAAGGTGAAGAATTTTGTGAATTGATGTAATATTTGTCAGTATGCCAAGGCGAATAAGTAGAAAACTGGATTGTATCAACCATTGCCTATTCCAGAGAGGCCTTGGGATGCAATAAGCATGGATTTCATGTTGGGATTGCCAAGGAAACAAAGATGAATAAATTCCATATTTGTGGTAGTCGACATATTTTCAAAGATGGAACACTTTATCCCATGCCAGAAGACGAGTGACGCAACACACATTGCAATTTTTTTTTTCAAAGAGATTATGAGATTCCATGGATTTCCTAGGAGCATAGTTTCAGACAGGGACACCAAATTTATTGGTCATTTCTGGAGGAAATTATGGAAGAAGTTGGGGACAGATCTATATTTTAGTTCTTCATATCACCTGCAAACATACGAACAAACCAAAGTGGTGAATCAAAGTTTAGGATATTTGTTGAGGAGTTTGATCACTGAACACCATAGTCAGTGGGATCAAATTCTAGCATAAGAAGAGATTTCATATAATGACTCAATGAACAAAAGATCTGGGAAGATTCCATTCCATATAGTGTATGGAATGAATCCGATGGGAGTGTCATAGTTGAGAGATCTAGAGCAGAGTGAATTTAGGAGCATTGGAGCTGAACACATCGTTGCAGAAATGCAGGAACTCCATAATCAAATCAAGGATCAATTGAAGAAGAGAAGCAATGAATACAAATGAAGAGCTGATCAACATAGGAGAAGGCTCTAATTTGAAGTTGAAAATCAATTTCTAACACATTTAAGGAAGGAAAGGTTCCCAAGGGGAACATATAATAAGTTGAAGTTGAAAATGATAGGACTGTGCAAAATCCTGAGAAGATTTGGTGAGAAAGCTTATGACATAGAGCTGTCAGAAGATGTGGGTATATCACCCATATTCAACATTGCATACATGTATCCTTATAGGGAATATGGAGCCAGATGATCCAAATATCAAAGAAATATCCAATAGGAGAAACAGATGCCTGTAGCAAAGAAACTCCAGATCGAGCAGATGATAGATCAATGAATTGGTAAGAAGACCAGAAGGAAAATGTATTTTGAATATTTGGTGAAATGGAAAGGATGACCAATAGAAGACGCCAGTTGGTTTGGTGAAGCGAATATCCAGAATCATGGAAAGTTGGTGCAGGAGCTCATGGATAGGAGTCCATGAATTTTCAGCCAGAGGAGTATAATGCAGGAGCATCACCAGTGAAGCATAAAGCGGAGGACAACTAGGCGCATTAGCACAAATTTTGAAGAATGTGTATCATGAAAATATTTTTAAAGGATTTGTAATTAAATAACATATTTAAATGATTTTGAGTTGGATGGCTCATGTAGACATTGAAGAATTTATTTTCTTTTAATGTAGCCAAGTGTAGTACAAATTCGATGTGTTCGATTTGATTTGTCTGTCAAAAATATTTATTGTAATAAATGTTAAGTAGTTGAAAGATTTTATTTCGATAAGACAACTTTAGATTAGTTGGATGGAAGAGATAGAAGATACCTCTTTTATAAAGTTTTATGTTGTTTTCCAGTAGAGGTTGTTGGCACTCTAGCTATCAAGATCCATTGCCATTGTAGTAGAGAGTTGAGAGCTACTGAGAAGCAGTGTATGAATATATGTAATTTTTAGTTTAATGAATATAACAGAGGAGTATTGTCCCAAATGTGTGGTATTGTTGTGTCTATATGAATGAGTGAATGAAAAAATTTATGTTTTATTTTCAATTCTCTGTTATTCCTTGTTATTGTATCTATGCATGCATTTACATGGCGATATGTATTAATCTGTGAGATTTTAAATAAGTTTCAATTGCTACTCTTCCTTGAGAGAGTGCAAGTGATGCAGGAGAATATCTTCAAGCCAGATACGCACCATCCAACCAACACATTAAAGTGCACATTCAATGGAATAAGAGAGACGCAACCCTCTCATTTTTCAAAATTTGAAAATTGCCTTAAATGGTTGTAAGGTTGAGATCTAGATCCGATTCAGACTAGATAGTCATTCAATTTAATTGAATGTAAGTTAATGAGAGTTGGTGAGATGGAGGGAAGAGCTCGAGGCACCCCTCTTTGTAAAAAGATCTTCTTTGTATCTAGATTTAGTTCAGAGAGTAGAGAGACAGATAATAACCGAGAGAGAATAGGAATATAGGGAGAAGAGAGGAGAGCCAAGACTCTGTTGCAGTCCGAGCTCGAACACATTGTCAAGAGGCATTTCATGGTAATGCAATCAGATCAGTTTTTCTTGCATGTTATTATGTGTATGTTGATGAATGTCTTTATGTGTTTATGATATGTTGTAGATGTATGTTAGATGTGCATTTTCAAGGATAGATAGATTTTTCTATCTGCAGGTTTACTAATTTCAAGTCTGGATCTTTGTGGCTTCATGCAAGAGGTTGCATGACATAATACTGTGGTTTCTGTAAGCCAGTGCAAGGAGTTCACTTCTGAGTTCTGCAGAATTCTAGACAAAGACGTTCCATGAGGGCGCACCAGAGGAAGTCATTGACTCAAGGAGGAAGCCTCAAGGTTGTTGAACACCTTGAAGGAGAAACTGTGTAGAGGAGAGCACAGAGAGGAGAAGAGGAATTGTTGAGAATTCTGTAAAGGCTTTTCCAAGAGGGCATTGAGTAAATGCATAGGATGCATTGAGGAGAACTCTATTTTGAGTTCGGTGAGAGGATAGAGTCACTGAGGATTCTAGAGAACACTGTCAAGTGGGAATTGAGTTTTTGTAAGTGTGCACAGAAGGAACTCTTTCGAGTTCTAAGATAAGAGAAGTGTCACATAAAGACACTCATAGGATTACTGAACACCCTGTAGGCTTAGCAAAACATACTTGAGAAGAAAGTTGCAGAAGAGGTCACTTCCATCCCTTCAAGGAGAGAAAGGGACAGAGACACTTTGAGGTCTTATCCATAGATAAGCTCAGAGGAGATAGCACAATTGCGTGCAAGGACCCTGCAAGGAGTCATAGAGGCTAAGAAAACCCTTTGGAGGGTTCAGAGTTTGAGGAGCTCAGGAGGGACAACGTTCCTAGAATGTAGGTGAGTTCATCAAAGTCAGATCAAGTTCGTAGAGGAAGCAAAGGCAGAGGCATTTGAAACTTTGAAAATATTTCAAGGGGAAGGAAGAAGCACATGCTCAAGGAGGAGCTATAACTACCATTAGATATGGAGCATGAAATCTCGTGAGCCATAGAATCACACCAAGTTGCGAGGGATCTAAGCCCTTAGAAACACCCCCGAAGAGGAGTCGGATGGATGGTGAGAGGCATTCGTAGAGGAAGTTTCAAAGTTTCGAGAATCGTTGGATCTTGCAGAGTAGTGAAGGGATTAAGGCTGAGTATCTTCCAATACTCTAAAGCTCAGAAAGGATAGTGACCATGAGATTCGGATCAACGACATTCTTTGATCTCATACAACAAATCGTGTATTGGAGTTTGGGGTTTGGAATGACAAGTGTTTTTGAAGTCACGGCATTGTGAACTCCCGGTTCACAAAACTCTGAAAAGGACCAGGATCATCCATCAAGGAGGACATGTGGCGAGCGGTCAAGGTTTCGGGGAAATCTCTGAAAGGATGTGGGCCGTCGATCTAGTGGGATCATATCCATTGGTTCAAGAGGGATATGGACCATTGATCTCTTAGTGGAGAGAGATTTCAACATTTTTTGGACTTTGGATTTGAAAGGGAAAGGAGGAATGCTTTCATCGCAGTTCCCCGAATCGTGAAAGACGATAACGCTTTCGGTGTAAGCACGTGGACATGAGGGTGTGGTCGTGTGGGAATGATATAGGAGAGGGCCATAAGTCTTAATCCTATTTCAGGGTTCAGTGATTGAAGAGTCAAGATACTCGACATCAAGATCACCAAAATCACGAAATGTGAAAAGCGCCCTGTGGACTTAGCATGTGGTCACAGGAGGCGGTCACATGGAAGTGGGGCCTAACCTGAGGGTTATTGCTCAGACTGTTTTGAATTTGTGCCCAGAGTGCAGTAGAGTAGGGACTTGTGGATTCGTTCAAAGGGTTCCAACAGGAGTCTGAAGAGCCATTTCGGCTCAGAATTTGGAACGATCCTAAGACCGGGAGGTCGCATAGAACCTGCTGAGGCAGGCGGGTCCTGCATCAGCAAGGTGTGCATGACTGAGTATATTTATACTCAAAGCTCAAAATAGGTAGTGTGAAACTTATGTATTCAAGGAGTGCATGACGAAGTTTCATAATCATAATCTCAAGAGGAGTAGCATGACTTTAGTCACGAAGAAGTGGTTGAAGGAGAGTCACAAAGAGTGTGAAAATCATCAATAGGGAAGTTGAGTGTGGAAGAGAACCTGTTACAAGGTGTGCACAGCTTGGGATTTCGACTAAGTGTCAAAGAAAGTGTTTCGGAGGATGAATAAAGTCAAGGAATTTAATTTGAGGAGGGAGAGCAGTGAAAAATATTCAAGGGGGAGAATCCTTAAGGTTTCAAAAAAATCCATGAACGAGATTCGTTCCAGAGGGAGGTGAATCATTCTAGACTGTCGAATCTAGGAGAACTACATGGAGGTTATCCTTAAGGTGTTTTGACACTTCGTAGTTCAAGAGGCTTGGAGGTATCATAAGAGGAGAGTCACGAACTCACAAATTGTTGAGGATATCTCAACTATTGGTTGCGAAGAAGACACGTGGCATCAAATTAGGAGTCATGAAAATTGGAAGTCCATAGGTGTGTGCATAGGGTGAATGGGAGTTTCACGAAGTTGCGAAAGTCGAACCATTGTTGGGCCATCAAAATCAAAGGAGACATGCAGTGAGAGGTCCGGAGTTCGAAGGAGAACATTTCAGAAAACATCAAAGCCAACGATCGAGATATCCCAAAGCCCGAAGTTGCGAAGGGATTGATCCACGTCCATAACTCGTGGTCTCTCAGGAGAAAAATGGCCTCTGTATAGTAATTTTGGGTACCTGCAAGGACCCGAAGATTCGATCCGACTCATTATCTTCAACAATCCAAGACCGAGAGGTCGATCATCCCTTAGAGGAGAAGGGGTTTTGGGTCACTGAGTCTAAATTAGGTAATAAGAGTAAAACTAATTAATAAATGAAATAAAAGGGGGGTGAAAAAAAGTCAAGTTAAGAATTAAAAAGGAGAAATATTTTATCTAAAAGATTTAATTACATGATTATGTGTAAGAAATGCTAAATTGGAACTAAGATAAGAAAGGAATATGGAATCATAGAAAGGAATCTAGTCTAGTCTAACAAAAGAACTTTCCTAAATTTAAACACAACTAAGTTTTAGAAAGGCGTGAGTCACTAAAAAGGAAATAGAGGGAATAAGGGAACATCTAGGAGTAATTTTAGGATCGCTTTTAGGATGGGTGAAGGAAATTGACATTTAATTAAATTAAATAAGGGAATTTATTGGTGCAAGTAAGGGAATGGGTGACAAGTGTACATGGGGAGTAATTCCTAATTAATTTTTAATAAAACAAATTAAACGTGCAAATGGAAGTGGTCACTAAGAAAAATTATATAAAAGTAATGGCTAAGAATAGGAATGGATCATGACTGGTATGCGTAAATTTATGCTCTCGTAATTTCTTTGACTGATTTTAATTGTGAGATTTGGGATACCGAGCTCGAGAGAGAGAGTGGTAGCTCAACCTTGCAAGGTGAGATGGGAGCTAGATTTTTTTGGTTTTGGTTGTTTGTGGCCCCTTTGCAAGTCGAGGGCATAAGGGGGGAGAAGAGTACCCCTAGCATTTGCTCGGAGGTACCAGTGAGGTCTTGATCGTTAGCAAGTTGGTTGTTGGATGGAGCGCAAGTGCAAAAGAACGTCTTTGACTCCTCGTCTTCGGTTACGATATCCCTCTCTGATTTAGTAAATGAAATGTTTTGGGGTCATATAATCATAGGTAATTTGTTTCTTCAATTACCTATTTGGAATTTATCTCATGATGAAGACATCTGGCTTGTTGGGCTTGATTGATTTCACTTCTCCCTCCATCCATTTCACCCGACCCTTCATTACACTGTTGCATCCTTCATTCAACTCTGCGCCACTCGGTCTCCTATCCATTTATCTCATTGGCTACATCTCCCCCACCACTCATCCCTGCATAAAAAAAAGTTAGATAACCTTAGGATAATAAAATATTAATTATTTTAATAAGTATTTAAA
>JZKD02S0373030.1:249617-274203 GCA_000966675.3 Picea glauca | reverse complement strand
ATATATATATATATATATATATATATATATATATATATATGTGTGTGTGTGTGTGTGTGTATGTTTGTGTGTGTGTGTTGTGGGAGGGGGGAGGTTATTCTTAATGGTTGTTGCATTTATTCTCTGCTTATTTTTTATGTAAAACTTGTCAAGCGCACTTGTTGCTTGTTCTCTTGGTTGGAAAGAGTCCTCAAATCGACACCTTTCTACCTTGGGCTCAACGCATACTTATTTCCTTGATCAACCATTTTTTCCTCCATGCACAATGAATTTTTACCTCCATGCGCACCGAATTTATGCCTCCATGCACAACAAAGTTATACCTCACTTCTCAGTGATTTTTACGCCTTTTTTTTTCTCTTCGGTTTGATCCCTTCCCTAAGCGATTTTTAAGGAAAGAATCTTTTCATTTGACTCAGAAAATTTGGCCTAGCGAATGAAGTTACCTCTGTGCTTTAAAGAGTTCGCTTAGCTTTCCATTTAACCCTCTGATTTACCTTTTACCCGTGTTTTTTTGGGAGAGTCTTCTAAGCTTGACTTTACCTAGCACTCGTCTCTTACCCTTAGTGAGATTCACCAGTGCTTCTACTTTGCGATTTAACTAGGAATTCACCCAACATTCTACCCTTTATATCGGGCATTTATACACTCAGAAATTGTAAAATTTAGGCTAAGATTTCGTTGATTTTACGCTGTGGTTAATTATCCAATATATTTCACGTCTACACTTATATTTAACCTCTGATAATCTTGTTTACCCTCTACAGACAATCAATATTACTCCCACCTGCAATTGGTTTATTTTCCTGGGGATCTGGACTGTCATTTCCTTTCGGTTTTTACAGAACCTTTGTTTGTGTTGGTTGTAACTACTTCAGTGATCTCCCAACTACCTTAACACCTTCTTCATGTGGTGTGATTGCTTGAGAAATTTTCGCATCCAGTTAGCAAACCATATCTCTAAAGCTTAGCCCGAATTTTTGTGTGTATCTGCGCTTTTTGGGGGCAACACATGCACAATTCACGTGATGTTTGATCTCGACATTTGGAAGAGTCCAAACCTTAATTCCCTTTCCCTACTCGGAAAATTCATAATCCATACCCAACGATCCTTATTAATCTCCTCTTCATTTTTTCCGAAACACCCAACGATTTGCATGACCAATGGTATCACGATTTCGCTTCTCTGGTGAAGTCTCTACCCCCACCTCGTTGTATTGTTGGTGGCACACCTGTATTTCTATCCCATGTGTGGATTACCTGCTTAGAAACAATCGTGTGTGAAGGATGGGGAGGAGTTCTTTGTTTTTTCTAAATCCATGTGTACAAGCGATCTGTCTCTTCTATGTTATTGTTTCTAAGTTGCCTTCTGTCCAAATGACGATTTCGATTGTCCTTACATAAGGGTTTCCCCCATCAATGTAATTGATGAGTTAGCATTTATAATTGTAAAGGGGTTTAAACTTTTATCAGAAAAAATTTGTATTCATTCTACTACAAAATTAGAATAAACTCCAAAGTGATATCTGATATTTTTAGTTTAATTATTAGTTCGTGTTTTATGGTTATTTAAATGTTCAGTAAAATTTTCATATCCAACACCTAGGCCCAAATAAATGAAACTTAAATGGTAACTAAAGTTTCAATTAAATGTTCATCGAATGATCATTTAATGTTTATTTAATGCTCAACACACATGCTTATTAAAGGTTCAATTAAATGTTATCGAATGTTCCACTTATTGATTATTTAATGCTCAACTTAAAAGTTATTTAAATGTTCAAATTAAATGTTGAAGTATGATATATGATATGTCTTATTATGCCTCATCGATCATCTTAAAAGGGGCCTTGGTCCCACCTGAGTAAATCCAAGGAATAATAACAGATTCTCTTGGTGCTTGAATAAGGTTGAAGTGCGATAAACTAAGTAATTAAATTTGCTTGCATGCCTTGAATAAAGTAGACATGGGATTGCTTGTAATTATTACTTTGCGACCGAAATTAATAGATTAGATTCTAGACTCCTTGCGCACAACGAAAACTTGATGTAAAGAATGATTGTTACACATTGGGCTGCTTGCACTGGGAAAAATTTGTTGATGTGTAATGACTAAGTAATGTGTTCTCTAGCACCATTGAATTAATGTTGATACCATAAAGATTTAATGAATATTTACCTTGTACCTTTGATTATGCTGTGATTTAATAATTGGATTGCTTGCACATTGGAGTAATGATGGATGTACAATGTTTTATCTTTGATTTTGTGACACATTTAATTAATGGTGGTGCATGATTAGTTTAGTAATAAAATTTACTTGCACGCCTTAATTTCAGTGGGCATGTGATTTCTTAACCATTATTCATTTTCACCTTGAATTTAATGTTAACTAATTTGGAGCCATGAATTTATTAGATATATGACATATTTAGTGACTAGTTTTCTCTTGCGCTTTTATTTAAGTTCACATGTGATTGTTATAGAATTGGTTACTCTTGTACGCATAAAATATTTAATTGTTGATGTACGATTGATAATGATATTGATTACCTTGCGCCATGATCAGTTGATGAATATGATTGATGGATTTATCTAGACGATGATTGGACTTATTGTTAGTGGTATGTAGACACCTTCTTGTTCCTCAAAATAGTTGCCAACCCTGAAAACTTAAATGGTTAAAATCAATTGGAACCTAGGATTGAGCATTGTTTATGTGTCGTGGACGTCCTAACCTGGTAGGGTAGGTCATGGGGGTAGTCATATTATATTCATTATCTGATTGAATGTTGTTGTAAATTGTTTCAATGTGATTATGATGTTCTAATCGGCTACGCTATTTATGTTTATGTGTCACTATCCTTCGTTCACCCATTGAATGTGCCGTTAGTGATTTCAATGATGAGTAGGTAGTACTTATTTTACTTATTATGTTTTTGATTAGGGATTGTAATTATCATGAGTTGATGTTAATTTATTAATGAAAAAAGTAAAATTACCTTGGTTCTTCCCTTTTTCTTAGGTGTAATGAAAGGTTGTTACATATGGTATCAGAGTAGGTTCAAACCTACGACTGTGGATCATCACGACTTCCACTACATTATAAACTTGATTAATAACTTAGTGCTAATTAAAATTTTAACCTGTACATGCAGTAATATTGGTTACAAGACGTTGCAGAGGTTCACCAGGTGGTGCTAGGGGAGGAGGTGTGACGCCTCCAGAAGAGCCCCCACCCTAAGAGTCTAACCCCCAAGGGAAGGAACAATTTTTTGGGAAGGAACTGATTGTTTTAAAGGATGTGGATGGTCTAAAAAGGTCCTTCCATGGAAATGTGAGAGTCCTTGATTAACCATCTGGATAGAGATGAGGCCAGGGCACCTGTGAGAGTCCTTCCATGTTGTGTTATTGGTATCTATTTGATATAAAGTTACAACTTGATTGTATATTTCTCTGTTTGTAGTATTCTTCCATAGTAATAAGGTATTTGATATGAAGATGACCATAAACATTTCAAAAAAAATAATGTGAAGAGAAAGAATCATCAATTGTCTTCCTTGGCCTCAAAGAACAGACTAATATCAATGACTGAATATGACAAAGAATGATCATCTTTGAATTCAGCAATATGATCAATTTACAACTTATAAAGTAGCAAGGCGCCATTCATGAATGAAAATGACTATCAATAAACTAGAAATAGGGGAATAACCCCGAAATGATGAAGATTGCCATTAATCATCATGCAATGATCAATTAGTTATAGGAGCAGAAATTTATTTTGACTTAATGAAATCAACAAAAAGAAGACAGTGACATTAGGAGAGGCATTGATAATCTTGAACTTTATCAATTGAATATCAAGCACATTGTCTATCTGGAACATTTGGGGTTTTCATTTGTTTTGTAGATAAATTATTTACACTCAATTGGGCCTCCATTTTCTTTGTCTTTTCGTTGTTTCATGTATAATATATTTATGCTATAGATGTCTTTATCATTAATCAAACAAATAAAGAATTCTATTCCAAGGTTTGAAAGTAAATAAAATCAATTACAATTATTAAATTTTGACAAATGAATACCATATTTATTTCTATGTACTATATGGAAGTAACTTGTAAAAACCTATGTACTATATGCAAGGGTACACCAAGAAGGATTAACCTAAGAATAAGATAGTTGTACTATCTATTTTCAAATTTAATTATATTTTAGTTATCTTTTATAAGAAAACAAATATAAATTTAATAATATTATTTATTCTTTTACATTCCTATCTATTTGTCACTTAAATATTTAGAAAAATTTCAACCATGGTGATTCATTATTTCAATCCCTTAAGTTTTCAATTCCATATTGTAGTTAAATAACCTCATGCTCATAAGGACAACCAAAATGTTAACGCTAAGTATACTATAAGTAATCTTAATTTTAGGATCAGTCCAAAAAATCTCAACTGATAGTAACGAAAGGTATTTGAAATTAAGGTAATGCGTTCTAAACAAGGTGAAAGTCCTTAGATCCTTTACATGCTAGAGATAACCCATAAATGTTTTCTTATAGAAATCATCACAGGAATAACAACAAGGTCATCTGACGGTGTGAATCTACCATAATGAACCATTAATTGTTTAAAAGTACAAAAATATTACCTAAAGCTCAACATATAACTAAAATACTGAGAAGTGAAGGTTTTTGATTAGTTTTATAGGAGAGGATCATAGCATCTAGTCAAGAGGATCGTATGAAAGAACAAGACTCAAGCGTAATATCCCATGGATTCTGGACTGTGACTATGATTGTCAATTAATCCTGTGAAATGTGGACTATTACTTGGACGCAGGGGGGCAGCCTTGTGGCCAAGCCGTGGGCAGGTCCATGGCTTGGCCATAGGGCTGGCCTCGTGTGGCCAAGTCACAGCCCATAGATAAACTGTCAAAAAAAAATGGAACACATATTAATATGAAATACATGAAGGCAACGGATTGAAGAAAAAATTCTACATAAGTTTGTAATATCTTTTAATACGAGACATTATTTTGAAAGTTTTCCACAGGGAGGAGAAGAGTTGTTAAAGATTTCTATTTACAATCAAAATTTATGTTTATAGTAGAGATTTTACGAGTTTTTTCAACTTATTCTTTAAAGTTCTTAAAGAGTGGATCACCTGGTAAGTTTTTATTCAATGGAACCGCGTTCATCTAATAACAATTTCATCATTTAAAATGAAGCGGGATCAAAAATTTTAACTGTAGTTCATCATATAAAATATTTTTTTGTCAAAATGTTTAACTATCATATAAAATGAATTGTTGTCAAGATGTTTAACTGTAAAATGAAGAAATCTACAAAAAAATTAACAATCACAGCCCGTAGACTGTGACTTGACCGTGGGGGTCCAGCCATGTGGCCAAGTTGTGGGCGTGCCCGGGGCTGACCCCCTGCAGCCAAGTCATAGTCCACGAGCTGTGACTTGGTCGTGGGGGGCTAGCCCTGTGGTCAAGTTGTGGACATGCCAACGTCTTGGCCACAGGGTTGCCCCCCGTGACGAAGTCACAGTCCACGGGTTATGACTTGGCCGAGGGTGTCCACCCCTGTGGCTAAGACGTTGTCGTGCCCACGGCTTGGCCATAGGACTAGCCCCCTGCGACCAAGTCACAGTCAAAATTAAATTAAATTTAAATTTAAATTTATAGATTAGGCTTACCTATAACTCTGACCACCTGTCTGACTGCAGGACCGCGCCAAATAGGACCTCCTGCTAATAGGACCATGCCAAACATGTCCTATCCTAATACGTCCACACCAAACACTCACTCAAACAGGACCACCCACCAACACTCACTCACACTATCACTCACACTACACTCACACAACCAAGAATTCATAAACCCGTAATATTTACGATGTGCGGTAAATATCTAAACATTTTTTCGGCCGAATGAATGTTTCGTCCGAAAAGCTATTTTGGCCAAAAGAATATTTCAGCCGAAATATTTTTTCGGCCGAAATATTGTTTTGACCAGAATAGTTTTTCCACCGGAATACCTTTCGGCCGAAAAGAGGTCACTGGATGAAAAAAATCCGTCCGGCTAAAATTGTACACGAAAATCGAGGGCGTCGTTGCGGTACCGTTTGATTTGACGTTTAGAGGTTTGGTGGAAACATATTTTAGCCGAAAAGATAGAACTTTCGATCGAAAAAATATTAGTTCGGCCAAAAAAATGTCTTTCGGAATTTTGGAGGTCCGATTGTCATGAAAGTGTTACCCACCTCCATGAATTTACCCAACATTCATTACTTGAGTCATGAAATTATCAACTGAGTAGCTTTCCTTCATCGTCATATTTTCAAAGTCTCTTTTCAAATTATGAACCTTGATAGTCTTCACCTTGGATACACTTCGATAGCTAGTTTCAAGAGTTTCCCAAGCTTCCTCTGAAGAAACTGAATAGGACACCTTCAGAAATATGGTTTTAGTTAGGCCTTGTTGAATAAGGCAAAGGGTTTTGTTTTCTTTATTAATGTCCTCCAACAAAATTCATTCAACATTTGTGAGAGCCATTTTTGTTGCTTGGTCAAGAAACTCTGAATAACCAGCAATAAAAAACTCTCAAAGAGAGAATGCATAATTTTTCTCATTATGATAAACCAAGAATTATAATTTCTTTCAATCAAAACAAGAATCAGTGGATGAGCTAAATTATTGTTTGTAACCATTTCAAATTTGATTCCAAATCATTGTATTTAGTTACAACGAGGAACTAGAAATCCTACTAGCTTTGATACCACAATGAAGGATGCAGGCAAGTTCTTCATCAAACAATGAACAATTACTACACGAGTTTTAGCACCATGTAACAACACTTGTATGCTATAACCAAGTGTTTCAGCCATTGTTTGGGCAGTTGTTTCTACACACCTTTCAACACATGTTTTAACAAACAATAAATAACTATTACAGAAAAAAGATAAGTGAACCACTCCTGAATCATAAACAAAGATCGATACTTTGTTCTACAACAACATTTCCAATAGGTGTTTCAACACAGAGTAAAAGACTATTACAACAAAACAAAGTTATAGCAAAAACACGAGAATAACAACAGACAAAAAATGAGATTGCAGCAGAAAAAACGAATCATTCTCTGCAATAGTAAATCAACCAAGTACTTCTGTACTAAAAACTCAATAGTAGTCTACATCAAAATCCTACACAACATGAGGATTTAAATGAAGTTTTCAAATAGTAAACAATGTATGCATCCTACAACAAAACAAATTATTAAACAATAAATCTGAACATTAACATGAGTTTACAAAATAAGATTCAAACAAGAACAAAGTATAAAATATCCTCTTAACACTCTCAAAATTTCATAATCAATTTTCTAATATATAAATGCAATTAGTCGGTTAAATTGCCCCTTTGCCACACCTAAATAGAATTTGGCTTTTCAGAACATTGTTGGTTCATTAAAGAAAATGAAACAGTGTGTCCGTGATATCTTTTTGATGATTAAATGGATAAGGTGGTCAATTTGGTGGCGGTGGTAACCCTTAAAAATTCCATAGGGTGAGTGAAGCGGTCTTTTGGACCTTGGAATGATTAATCTTCTGACCAAGTCAAAGAAACTTGCTTAGATCACAAGAAATAAATTATGCAGTAAATTAGATAATCTTACTTTTCACTATTTATTTATTTATAGATAATTGTACGTATCTTGATAATTCTTGGCACATTGAATTCAATGATATTATTATTAAAAATCCTATTCATAGCACATTTATTTTCATCTATTATGAAGTAAAAAAGTCTTATTTCTGAATGGCAATATTTATCTATTGACAATGGGTACAATTAATGATCTTTTAATCTTATTTAATCTTAAACCCTAATTTGATGGCTATGTATTGAAGATGCTGGCATATTCTTAGTCGTCCTCCAAAATCAATGAATCAGATTTATTGTTCATAACTTTGTAGCATTTATCAAGGCATCC
Organism: Picea glauca; assembly: GCA_000966675.3. NCBI lineage: Eukaryota > Viridiplantae > Streptophyta > Pinopsida > Pinales > Pinaceae > Picea > Picea glauca. The sequence continues at coordinate 266,194 of JZKD02S0373030.1, read as the reverse complement.
GTTAATATGTTTACTTTTTAACATTTACCTAATCACATTAAAAAATTACTGTAAAGATATGTAATTGCCATGTTCCATTTATCAACCTAATGCAGCCAAACATTTCATTTTACCACAAACATTTTATATTAAAAACACACATTCAGTGTATTGAAGTGTATTGAAAACAAGTGTTCTCAGCCGCTACCTTTTCGTGTTCTCAGCCGCGAGTTAGCTTCTGTGCTAGTAATAAGCTATGCTATCCATTCTTAATTCATACAGAAGCTAATATGCTTAGTCTACGAATCTATATATAGCGAGACTTTACCAGCGTCATTTCTTATTTACCAACAAGCGAATCGTGCTGGGAGAACCAAACATGGAGCAATGCCTTATCGTCCTTTTTTATAAAATCTACTAAATTTCTGTTTAATAGGTTGGAAGAGAAGACAGTCTGGATATTTAGATGCGTCACGGCAAATACATTTACTCCTTTGCTTGCAGTCGTGAGTGCTGAACTCAAAAATAGTTGCTGTCAATGTCAAAGCTATATTCTAGCACATGATTGTCTATAAAGCTAATCCGTTTCCCGTCATTAATATTCAATTTCTGTCATTTCCAGTGACCGACCTTTGCGGTCTATTTCCTCAAAGCATTGTTGCAACTGAGATGAAACCAACAAAATTCTTCTCAACATATCATTAAACTATTCAGTGATTAGATCTGTCTCTTCTATACGCTGTAATTGTAATTTAAATAATTCAATCAATCAGCGACTAAGATTGCTAGTATATTTAGCCGGACGATCTACTGTTCTGCATGGTCGGTCCAATTGGCATTGGGAAAGTCTAAAACATGGGGCTATGTGACTAGACATGTCTATTATTTGTGTGAACTCAGAATATTCACAGATACCTGCCAAACAAAAATATTGACTACACCGTCGCAGATACTGTAGGGCACCATTTTTATTCTCTCTTGCTCTTTCAAACAGCGCTGTCGACAAATAGTAGATGTGGATGAGTCGCGACGAGGAATAATTATAGACAGCTTTCACAGGCTGGATTAAATTGTTATGCATCAAATGAACATCGATTTAATTTTAACAGACCGTTTATGATAATTGTTTCTATCGAACTCATTGTCATCATCGAGAATGCAAACACGTACGTTCATGTCTCACTGGAAAAAGGTGATTCCTGCATTTCAAGTCCAAGATTTCAACAAGTAAGAAAATTCTATATTATTGCTGTCGTCATCATCGACATGAACATGTGCAGGGCTTGAAAAGGAATATCAAGATTAATATCTTGATTTAAATGTTCTAATTTACTATAGATTTACGAATAAGCGTTGAAATGTTCTTACAATTTTTGGATAGTAAATTACGTTATTGATTAGAAACATACACTGTACCCAAAATTTGTATCCTGTATATAATGTAAAATCATTTGAAAATTGTTGATAGCAAATTAAACCAATAAAATTCTAATTAAGAACAATTTTGCACACCTAAAACTAGCATACGAAATTGAGAAATTGGAGGTGTATAATTTTTTTTTTAAATATCAAGCATCTATTAGATTAAATTAGAAGGGTTCGTCTTAATTTTAATTAAAAGAGTATATAATATAAGAAAATGTTGTGAAAAAAATTACATTTTAATTAATATTAAATTAAGTACAAACTTATAGAAATATATGCTAAATAACATATTACATTTTCAAACAAATTTATGCTTAGTAAGGAAATGAGATACTCAATCTACAAAATATCAGTTTAACATTGTAATTTTGGAAGCAGATATTCAAAGATTGTAACTGTAATTGTATAATTTTTTTTTACAGATTTAAGGATGTTTCCAGATGTTCTTTTTGCTACAGCTTTAAATCTCTCAACTAATTATTGAATTAATTTATAAACATGTATTTGTGAACCCTCAAAGAAAGAAAAATGTCATTTTATCATTCTATTTATTTTTAATCATTATTTAATTAATTGCAACAATAAAAACAATGACTTACAAATTTGAATGACTTCCAAAATTTCAAAATCAAGAACTTAGAGATTTCATTTGATACCTCCCAAAAAGAGATGCTCCACAAATCCTAATCTCTTTCCTGTTGCAGCCAATAACCAACACACAACCAATAGTTAATGCATGAACTGGAAAGAAACATAAATAGATAAGGATCTAAAGGAACATTATTGAATATCAACTTCCAACAAATTATGGTAGAAAATCCATAATGAAATACCAACACAATTCAAGTCCAACAAGAATTTAAAGAATACTTTTGAAAAAGAAAATTGATTTACAAACCCAAATTGAAAACTACAAACAACTTCAAAAAAATTAGGATGGCAATAACTGGTTATTAGGTATGCTATGGACTATTCAAACTTAAAGGAAATACCAACATAATTAAAATCACTGAAATCAAACATATAAATAATTCAAATAATATCTTAAACTAAAAAGAAAGAGTGTAAATTCATTGGCCATTTCAATAAATAACAAACAGATTGACCAGAGTTTGTAAGGTAGTGTAAAAAAATAATGATGACAATTCTGCCACTGTTATGTTACAATAACAATGTTCTGAAGTAAATAAATACCCTTGCTTGCCATGTAAACAAAGCTATCCATAGACATGTCATTCACTAAAAATTTACATGTGATTGATAATTTGAAAGATAATATTTTTTTTATAAAAGTTTAATATACATATTGCACTTCTTTAAAAATGGATAGGGTATAATAACAATGTTCTGAAGTAAATAAATGCCCTTACTTGTCATGTAAACAAAACTATCGATAAACATGTCATTCACTAAAAATTTACATGTGATTGATAATTTGAAAGATAATATTTTTTTATGAAATTTTAATATACACATTGCATTTCTTTGAAAATGGATATTGTACAATAACAATGTTCTAAAGTAAATAAATGCCCTTGCTTTCCATGTAAACAAAACTATCCATAAACATGTCATTTACTTAAAAAATTACATTTGAATAACAATGTTCTGAAGTAAATAAATGCCCTTGCTTTCCATATAAACAAAACTATCCATAAACATGTCATTTACTAAAAAAAATCACATTTGATTGATAATTTGAACGATCATATTTTTTTTTAATGAAATTTTAATTTACACATTGCACTTCTTTGAAAATGGACAAAAATGCATTGTTTTGGATGGTTATTTTTTAATAATACTTTTAGAACTTTATGAGAACCTTTTGAAATTAATGTGCGAGCATAAAATATTTGCAAGCCAAACATCTAAGAACGTGTTTATTACTGCCGGACCAACTTGAGGATTCAGTAAAACAAAGGGTTCTATTGGATATATGAAGAACTTAATGAAAGGAAAAGAAAAATAATATGTAAATATATATTTGTATTTATTTGTCATTTGGAGTTTGAAGATAAGTTTCTTAGAAATTTATCTTTGCTTTGTCACACCATCTTCACATGTCTCCTGTATAATTTTGTTTGTTCTGCTCTTTTCTCTCTCATATTTTTTTAGTTGATATTGGCTTTTTCATATGTGTGACTTTCGTTCTGAATGCGTGAGAAGGACGCAAGAGTGAGTTGATAGTCATGGCACGAAGTAGCACGTAGATCACATTGCTTCATGGATCAGGACACAAAGTCCTAAGCGATATCTGGAAGAAGGTACGATGGAAATAAAAATAAAGACTTAGAATCCTCCAAGACACCAATTTGATTTTGGTATTCTATACAGATGTCTTTGTGACGTAAGACGGATCTTTAAATTTAAATTCTTTCTTGAATCTAAAATTTTTAAATTTTTTTTGTTTTTTATTTTTAACTATCATTGCAATTGGTAATTTAATTATTATTTATTTATTTTTTTCCAAATCGCAATTTTTAACTAAAACAAAATTTAACCAAAAACTTAAAAAGAAATTAAAAAATAAAACATTTAAACTAAAATTAAGAAAAAAAAAATCATTTTCAAATATTTAAAAGGAAATCACTTTCAATATCTATCCTCAAGTTAATAAACATAAAGAAAATCATTTTCAAATATTTAAAAGGATATCACTTTCAATATCTATCCTCAAGTTAATAAACATAAAGAAAATCATTTTCAAATATTTAGAGGCAAATAACTTTCAAATATTGAAGAACATGATATGTAAAAGAGGGATACGAATCCCATATTCATAGGACAAAGTATTTAGTAATTTCAACTGTATCCATACTAATCAAAGTGATAACTTCGCTGTCTTGATCGCTAGTCTATGACTTTTTAATTTTTTTCTCATATGTAATCTTCAATTAAAGATAATTTTTAATAAAAGGAATTTATGCAAGATTTTTATACTTAAATTACATAAAAATGAAATTATGTAGTCTTGAACAGTTAGCTCAATTGATTTGATTGTTTACTGGTCTTACCATTTATATTTATGGATCATGGGAAAATATTTGTCAGATTTCCCCTTACCATTTATAGATCATAAAAACAAAAACAAAAATGTGTTAGTATTTTTTTTGGAAAATTTAGAATACTAAATTTAGTTATGGTTGAATGTTTATTGATTAGGTATTATTGTCTAAAAAACTACACCATTGAAAATGGCTTTGTGGTTGTATATAAAAAGAAAGACTTTCCCTTTAATCAAATACCTTTAGATTTTAGGCTATTCAATTATTTTTTTAAATTTATAAAAGAAAAAACTCTTAACCATTCATAAAAAAATAAAAGTCAAAATTACTCATTATATAAACACCATTTAATAATTTTTTTTAATAGAGATTTATTCATTATTATAATTATTCTAACAATAGAACTTATTATGATCAACTTCATTTTAGCCAAGTTGTATCTAAGTATTTTGGAGAAGAAGATAAGTATATGGATAAAAGAAAATGAGTTAAAGGCCAAGTCATTTTTAGAGGTTATCAATCAACCATGGAACAAATTGTCACTCTTAGGATCATTGCAAAGGAGTGTCGCAACAATAAAACCAATTTTCTTTGTTGTCCCATTGAATTTAAGAAATATTTTGTTAGGTAGCTAGAGAGGTAGTGGAGGCCATTCAATGTAAGGTGGACTATGTCTACTATATTATTAAATAAGTTCCACTATGATAGTTAGATATAATAAATGGGTAGTTAGATATAATAAATGTAAGAAGTCTTCTTGGAAGGTTCTTCTTGTATAAGATTCCTCCTCTAGAATGTTCTTAGGTGACGGTAGCACTATATAAAGGGGTTCAAACAATGCAGTGGGATATGAAGAGAAGAATTGTATTGTGAGTGGTATCTCAATAGGAGGATGCGCCCTCGAAGAGGCAAGTGAACAAGAGAGGATCCCTTCCATAATATGATCCATTATATGGTGTTGCCCTACCTCAAGGGTTTTCTATAATAAAAGTATGGTTTATTTTATATTCCTCTATGGATCTATTGTGTATTTAGTATTTGTGGTGATTATATTTGCAGATATGTTCAGGTACTTAACAATTGGTATCAAAGCACTTTCCTTGGTAGACATTGTAGGAAAATATTTTTACTTTTTTTGCAGATTTATTTTTTCGGAGAAGAAAAAAAGAGGGTCACGGCATTCCAGATGATTTCTATAGGGTTTTGTGAAAACTTTACAAAAACTAGTTGTATATTTGTGTTCCTCTCATAAAAACACCCAATTTAAAAAACAAAATTGTCTCAAACGGAGTCCGGGAAGGAAAGTTATTTGCATTTTAAAATATGCAATTTCAAGGGTTTTTTCTGCGGATGACCGCATGATTTTTATGATTTTTGTAGAAGATAAGGACGAATTTGCTAAAATAAATTACAGATATCAATTCCTCTTTCCAAAATAGTTTATTTAAAAAAACAAATCACCCAAATAGGAGATCCAAAATGGAATGTTAGGTAGCTAGAGAGGTAGTGGAGGTCATTCAATATAAGGTGGACTAGGTCCACTATATTATTAAATAAGGTCCACTATGGTAGTTAGATATAATAAATGCAAGGGAACTTCTTAGAGGGTTATTCTTCTAGAAGATTCCTTGTCTAGAATGTTCTTAGGTGATGGTAGCACTATATAAAGGGGTTCAAGCATTGTAATGGGATATGAAGAGAAGTATTATATTTGGAACTGAAGTTCATTAGGAGGCTTCCCACTCGAAGAGGCAAGTGAATAGGAGATGATCCCTTCCATGATAAGATCCATTGTATGGTGTTTCCCTACCTCAAGGATTTTCTTATAATTAAAGTGTGGTTTCTTCTATATTTTTTGTGGATATATTATGTATTCAGTATTTGTAGTGATTTTATTTTCATATCTATTTAGGTACTTAACAATTTGTATCAGAACACTTTCCTTGGAAAGAATTGTGGACAATTTGTTTTCTATTTTTGCAACTTTTTTCAGAGAAACCAAAGAGGGTCTTGATATTCCAGATGATTTATGTGCATTTATGCGAAAACTTTGCAGAGACCGGTTGTATATCAGATTTATTCTAAAAAAAACACCCAATTTAAAAAAACAATCATCTGAAACAGAGTCGTGGAAGTAAAGTTATTGAAGTTTTAAAATATGTAATTTTTCAAGGGTTTTCCTTAAATGACGACACGATTTTTTGATTTCTATAACACTTGGAGGCCAAATTTTCTAAAACAAATTATTGATATGATTTATTGTTTCCAAAATAGTTGATTTAAAAAAATTCACACAAATTGGAACTCCAGAAGTGAAGATAGCGCTAATTTAAAATCAATCATTTTTGGGGTTTTTGTTTGTGACGACAACAAGATTGCAGAGTTCATAAATTTGTTCAAGGTGTTAAGATTTCTACAAGATAAATTCCATTGGATATATTATTTTAATATTTTTCTTTTTGTACATTATATGTGGTGTTTCCAATGGATATGCACTCTCAACTCAGGGAAATTTTACGACAAATTGAATCCCTCAAAGTCGATATGTGTTACCACCTGCAAGGCGTCAAGGTTAGTTTACACGACCACACAAACATTTATCACAATAATCAATGGTAATTGGCTCTCCTATAAGAGAGATATATTATGGAAAACATCGGGGATGAATATAATCAAGAAGTATATGGTTCATATGATTTTGAGGCCGATTGTGATGCTTGGTATATGGATAGTTCTCATTTTTGGGATGAAAACTACTTCCATATTTTATTTGATGACTCTACTCTCCCTTTTATAGAGAACATAAATGTGACAAATTAGGAGCTAGTTATGATTTTTTTTTTTTTTTTGACTAAAACGGTTAATGGTATATTAATATAAAGGCAGTGGTTGAACCACTGGTTCTAATACATCTTTGAGTACAGTTCTACTTAGCCGAGTACCCTTCTAGATAATATGGAGGCCTTCCAGTGAGGGGTTTTTTACAAATTTATTTACAACCATGGCTTCTATACAAAATGGCATTTTTGCTGGGATGTTGCCCTCTTTGATTTCCTGGCTGAAAGCTGAGCTACTTCTCTAGTTGTTGGTTCCAATCATTGTTTAGCTTGGCCATTTTTTCTTCAAGTAGAGTTATTCTATCTTTAAATTCCTTCTTAGGATTCTTCAGCTCTTTATGCAGCTTTCCCAATTCTTTAGAAATCCAGAACTTGGTGGTAGTGATATCCCCTTCGAGTTGCTCCATTCATCTTCCTGCTTATTCATCAAGATTTTGGAGGAAGTCAATTTGGTGTTGCAACATCTTCTTCAGCTTTTCCAGCGCTTCATCCATCATGCTCAGCCTCTCTTATGTGGTCGGCTTCGCTCCCAAACTGGATTTCATTCCTTCCTTTTGCATTTCCTCTCTTCGTTGTTTGCTAGCTTGCATCCCCTTCATTCTGCTTCGCTCTCCTTCTTGCTTGGCTCTTGCTATATGAATTCGATGGGGAAGATTTCCCCCTCTCTTATGATGCTTCCTCTTACTCCTGTGCGTATCTATTCTTTGATTTCCCTAGTCAGAGAGGTATGGGCAGTTTGCTTCTTGGATCCCTTGCTTACTAGATTCGCCTGCTTCATGAAGACTGCATTGTCCCTTCTGTCCCTCTGTCTTGTCCTGTAGTGCCTGCATGATGATGTTTTTTGGGTGTTGCCCCATCCCCATCTGTCCTTGTTTTCCAGCTCATGCCTTTGCATTTTCGTGGTCTCTTTTCCTTGGCTCATGGTGCATCTTCTCTAATCGTGGTTCCATTTAGGTGCATAGTTCCATCATTGAGGTAGGCTCCCTTATTTTCCTTAGATTATTGTATTTCATTTAATTTTCGCAATACATGATAAATTTTGAACTTCCGAAGTTTTCTCAGAAGAAGGTGAATTTTGTCCAAAAGTTTGTTCAGTTTTGCATTTTGGAGAGTGGAGTGATGGATCAAGGCTTTGATTACTATCTTGGAGTCCCCAATTATTACCATATCTTGGATGTTGTTGTTGATTGCTTGATTTAGTCCTTGCCACGGTGCTATGGCTTCAGCTCTTTTGTTGGTTTTGGTTCCTAGACCCCAAGCGAATCTTAATAAAGTTGAGCTATTTGGGTTTTCAATTACCCCTCCTCCCCCTGTCAAGCCTAGGTTTTCTTTGGAGGCTCCATCAAAGAACAAAATGTGATTTTTCTTCTTTGTTTTCCATTTATCAAATTCTTTTTCATCTTTTCTATGTTCCCAGGGATCCTTGCCTGTGGAAAAGGATTTATCCTCCTCAATGCTTTGAATCCTAAACTGGGCCAACCACTACTCATTTTCATCCCCTGGTGCCCTAGAGCGCTTGGACTGACTGAGGTAGGGGGTGCTTTCCCCCAGGAAGGCCTGGATTTTGGTTGCTACTAGTCCAGGGGTTCTTTTGCGCTCTCTAAAGATTCTATTATTTATTTCCAGCCATATTTCCCATAAAATGAACTTGGGTAGCATTTTCCATAGAGCAAATGTCTGGCTGCTTTCTTTTTGCTAAAATGTGATGTTGGAGGCCCAATCTTGGAGTAGGGTACTTGTATCTTTAGGGATAACTACTCCTCTTTGCATTCCTAATGCGCTCCTCCATACTTCTTTGGAGAAATAACAGTTAATGAAAAGATGATCTATTGTTTCTTCTGTCAGACAACAAAGCGAGCATGTATAGGGGCCTTCCCATCCCCTTTCCTGAGGTTTTCTCCCATTAGGATGCTTTTATGAGATAGAGTCCAAGAGAACAAGTCTATCTTTTGGATGGTTTTGGAGCTCCATATCACTTTCCAGATTCCTGGATTAGGGGGAACATTTGGGATGGCTTTGAGGAGGTGATACCCTGTTGCAGTCATGTAGGCCCCTGCATTCGCTCCCCAACCTCGTTTATCTTTTCCACTTTTCTTTAGGGGGGCTTTCCCTTGTAGGTAGAGCTTCATTGCTTCCCATTCCTCTACTAAGTTGGGCGGGTATTTACCTATGCCCCATCCAATCCACATTCTTTGTTGGTCATTCCCCCAGATGGAGATGTCCCAAAGAGACGATAATATTTGAGTTTCCATCCATTTTCTAATTCGTGTCGAATCCTATCTCGATTCAAGAGGGATGTCTCCCATAATTGATCCCTGCTAGATTTTTGTTTTTTTCCCATTCCTTGGCACCCAACTTAGGTTAGCTTTGAAGTGTGGCATTGACTTTTGACAGAGGGCAAAGATAGTGGAGCCTTTTTTCTCCGAACATGTGCGCTCTATACATCTTTCCCTTGGGCCCTTGAAGTACTTTTTCCATAGCGTTGTTTTGCTCCATGTTGGCTTCCATGTGACTAGATTCCATAGTGTCTTTGCCCCTAGTACTAGATTTTGTACTCGTGCGATTTTGAAATTGAGTCCCCCTTCTAGGATAGGTCTAGATATTTTCTCCCAGCTTATGAGGTAAAGCTTCCTTCCTCTCTACTTACCCCCTTTCCACAAGAACCTTCTCTACATTGTTTCAATTTTATGAATGATGGAAGTAGGATCTAGGAGCAGAGAGCTTTGGTAAATTGGGATGCTAGCCAAAACTGCCTTGATGAGTACAACTTTCCCTTCTAGAGTTAACCAATTCGCTCCCAAGGATGAAATATTGTTCTTTATTTTTTCTATCAGCAAATTCCAATGCGAGACTCTTGGGGCAGCTTTAAAGATCGTAACTTTAAGATATTTGAAGGCCTCCCATTTGGTACTCCCTTCAAATTCCATAATCCTAGCGATTCTCAACATTTCATTTGGCGTTACATTCCATCCATAGATCTTACTTTTGGTGTAACTTATGACACTGCCTGAGATTTCAGTGAATGTTTCAAGTTCAGCCTTGAATTTTCTTGCTGAATGTTGGCTCGCTCCACCCAATAGCAGAGTATCATCCGCAAACTAGGCATGGTTTATGTCCTTTACTCCTGGTGTTATTCTTAATCCATGCAGGTCGTTATGGCTCTAAGAGTGCTCCAATTGAAATCTTAGAACCGAGGCCTAAATTGCATAAAGGAGGGAAGAGAGGGAGCATCCTTGGCTCAGCCCCCTGATCACTTGAAAAAACTTTCTTACCTTTCCATTCACAAGAGGGGCAATCCATGGATAGCCAATACAAGCTTGGATCCAACATACAAAGTTTGAGGAGAACCCAAATTGTCTCATTACCTTAAATGAAAAAATTATGTCTAACTTTATCAAAAGCATTTGCTAGGTTGATTTTGTTTATCATACCTTTGTCCTTCCACTAGATACTTGTGTGAAGGGCCTCTTGAACCAAGATTATGTTGTCAACTATGTGCCTACCTTTGATGAACCCTCCTTGGTTTTCTAGAATAATCTGGGGTAGGATTTGTTTGATTTTGTTGGCTATGACCTTTGTAAGGATTTTATAGCTAGTGATGCAAAGAGAGATTGGTCAGAATCTGTTGAAATTAACTGCTCCTTTTTCTTTTGGGATTAGAGTAAGAAAGGAAGAGTTTGTTCCTCCTCCCAGTTTGCTGCTTGTCTGGGATTTCTAGATTATCTTTGTTAGGTCTGATTTTATTGTGTCTCGGGAATGCTGATAGAATCGAGCTATGAATCCATCCGATCCTGGGGCCTTGTCAGGGTTCATCTGATACAATGTCTCCTTTATTTCTTGTTTCGATACTTCTTCAGTTAACCTGTTGTTACTGTCCTCCTTTATGAGCTTTGGGATGAGGCAGAGTAGGTACTTGTTGGAGTCTATATCTATCCTTTGTGATTCTGAATAGAGGGTCTCGAAGGTTGCCACTGCTTCTTCTTTAACTCTTTCTGGATCAGTGATTGTTTGATTTTGGATCTGAATTTCTGTTACTGTATTAAAATGCTTTTTGGCCTTATCTTGCTTGTGAAAGAAGCTTGTGTTTTTATCTCCAGCTTCTAACCAAAGGCTTCTAGACTTCTACCTCCAGTAGTTCTCTTCCTCCCGATAGGCTTTGTGCCATTGCCTTTGCAAATAGTCTTCTTTTTGAAGGCTTTCTTGGGTGATTTCTTTATTTTCCATTTCTAATTGGTGTTTTTCTAGTTGCTTTTGGGTTTCTTGCCTAGCCTTGGTTGGTTTTGGCTATCCTTTTGCCCACGCTTCGATATTTGTCTTTAATCTTCTTAGTTTCTCTTCCCACACATAGAAGGTTGAACCTTTTACTTTGCCATTCCATACTGTGGTCACTATTTTCTGGAAGCCTTTGTCTTGGATCTAGGCTGGGTTGAATCTAAAAGGAATGGGTCCCTGGGATTTTTCTCTTAAGACTTCTAAGAGGATTGGCTTGTGGTCTAAGACACTGTGGGGAAGGATTGCAGAAGTGGTATTGAGGCCTAACAACAAGTAGGAAATCTGAACTAGGAATCTGTCTAGTCTGGCGGCTATATGCCCCGGACCTACCCTTTTGTTTGACCACACATATCTTCCTTTGGTAGGCTTGACATCTTCTAGATCCCATTATAACATTAGATCTTCCACCCACTCTCTTGTCGGGTCTCTCACAAAAGATCCTCCTTTCATTTCCCCTTGCGCTAGGGTCACATTGAAGCCCTCCCCAAGGATGATATTATCTAAATCATGTTGTTGCAAATAATCTTTTAGTGTCTCCCAACACTGGTTCTTTTCCATTAAAATTTTTGGAACATAGATATTAAAAAGACTTACCAGTCTTTTCATGACTTTGTGCAGAAGTTTGGTGTGGATCCAGTGCGTGGTCGTATCTACGATGATCAACTTGAATTTGTTGGTATTCCACAGGGTGCCTAGCCCACCTGAGGCTCCCCTTCCATTTTCTGCAGTTCCTTGGTTGCTTCTACAAACTACCTACATTGTTTTGAGTAGATCTTGGCTGTCCATTTTGTTCTCTTGGAGGAGTATTACATTTGTTTTCGAGGTTCTTATTATGTCCTTTAGTGCTTCTTCCTTTCTTTTGCTTCCAAAACCTCTACAGTTCCAGGAGATTATTTTCATTAGCAACCTTGAGGGGAGGTTTGGCCTCCTTGGGAGAGCTTGGAGTGCTTCCTTGTTTGCCTTACATTTATTAGTTGTCTGATTGTTGGTTGCGATCCTTTTAGGACGTCATTGTAGGTTTCCTTATCTCTTTCTTCTTTTTTAGATTTTATGCCTCTTCCTATTTTCTTTGGTGTGAATCTAGTGTCTCTTGCATATTCATCCTCACTTTCTGATGAGATCTCTCCTTCCTCTATGCTGGGGCTTGCTTCCTTTGTTGGGGAGGATATTCATTGTTCTTCTTCTCTTATCGGTCCTTGGTTCCCTTCGAATTCTTGGACCTAATTTCCATGTGTTTCTTTTGTTTGGATCTCTTTTCACCCATTCTCTTCTTCTTTTTCCTCCGAGTTTTCTTGGGCTAGCATCCAAAATGAGTTCTCTTCTACTTTGTCGGAATGATTTCCTTGGTCCTTGATTTGGGGAGCGCTTCCTCTTTCAGTCCTTGGGCCTTTGGATTTGAATCTGGTTCATCCTCTTCGTGGTTGTTGCCAACCTTCTTCTCCTACTTTTTTCGTTGTTGGGATTTTAGGGCAGTTTCTCATGAAATTTCCATATTCATGGCATCCCCTACACTTGAACGGGAGTTGTTCATAGTCCAATTTTTGGTAGTGGTACCAGTTACCTACATTTAACTTTATTGCTTCTAGTAGACCTACCTCCAGGTATACCTCCACACAAATTGGTTCACAGGAGTATTGGTCCTTCAAATCCGCTCTATCTATGTAATGACCCAACCCATTTCCTATCGCCTGAAGTGAAGGGGGATTCCAGTAATGGATTGGCAGGTTCGACAGTCTGACCCAAATTGGGACGTCTTTGGGGACTTCTGAAGCTGGATTGAAGCTTGGAGTCCATATGTTTAGGTACAACCCTTGAGTTCCCATGAAATATGATCCATTCCTAAAGATGAGATCTCTATCCTCCTGGGAAGTGAACTCAAAGATGAAAAACCCCCTTCTGATTGTGTAATAGGTTACACTATTTTTTTATCAATGGTCTCCAATTCCTTTAGATCCATTTGTCCGTGGATTGGGATGAGGGCCAGAGTCCCATAAATTTCCCTACCAGTCCTCGTTTTGATAGGGAGATTGTGACCTTCATTGGTTGGTCTCGTGGAAGCTCGACCTCAGGGATTGAATCAAGCTTCTTTATGAAGCTTGGGGGAGATGTTGTCTGGTGCTTCTTTCCACAGTCTTCAATGAGTTTACGAAAGGAGGAGGAAGGGGAGGGGGGGGTTAGAGGCCCCCCTCCTCCCTAAGAAGCCATGGCGTGTAGTGAGAGCAGGAAGCCCTAGACCATCTTAGCTCGCAGCGACCTCTGTTACAACAAAAAATCCTAAATTCATATTACTATAGTGGTATTATTCCTAGTGTCCATAAGCTAGTTATGATTACTAGTGTCCATAGTTCATATTCTACAATGGTATTATTCCTTCGATATTCAGCTATGACCCTTTCCCACTATGTAGATGGATCTTCTTATTTAGATCCACATGACGTGTCAATATTTGGAGAATCATTTTCAGTTGGTTATTGGCTTATGATACCTTATGCATGGAGTTCACATGAAAAATCTGACATGGGACCCTGGTTTATAATGGTGGTTAGACTACTTCAACATGGTGGCTTTCATTTATGCATGGGACCCTCGTTCTGTAGTCAACACTATGGTGCACGCTTATTCATGGTACCTTGGTATATGGTTTTCCACCCTCATAATAAGCGTTGAGGAAAATATTTTCATAAGGGCTATGGAACTTTGGGTAGCCAGAGAGGAAATGGAGGCCATTCAATGTAAGGTCGACTAGGTCCACTATATTATTAAGTAAGTACCACTATAGTAGTTAGATATAATAAATGGGTAGTTAGATATAATAAATGTAAGAGGACTTCCTAGAAGGTTATTCTTCTAGAATATTCCTCCTCTAGAATGTTATTAGGTGATGGTAGCACTATATAAGTGGGTTTAAGAAATGTAATGGGATATGAAGAAAAGTATTGTATTTGGAGCTAAACCTCATTAGGAGGTTTCCCCCTTGAAGAGGCAAGTGAACAGGAGAGGATCCCTTCCATAATAGGATCGACTATATGTTGGTGTCCTACCTCAAGGGTTTTGGTATAATAAAGTGTGGTTTTCATATATTCTTCTTGGGTCTATTGTGATGTAATTTGTATTTAGTATTTGGTACTTAAAAATTGGTATTAGAGGGTTTCTTCTATATTTCCTAGTGGATCTATTGTGTATTAAATATTCGTGGTGATTATATTTGTATATCTACTCAAGTACTTCACATATTTAGACATTGTACCTAGGACCAAGCTTTGGAATAGGTTAGAAGAAATAAAACTTCTCTCCTAACTAAGAGTTGTTGCAGTAAAGTTGTATGAGAACATTATTTCCATGTTTAGGAGAACAAAGGTTTGGTCACAAGAAACTAATTGGAATATAGGATTCAAGCAAGGTCATCCCCTATCCCCTACCATTTTTGGCATTTACAATGAAAATTTGGAACCTTGTATAAAAGATATAAGTTGCATTGGACCAATTCTTGATAGTATAGTCATCATCCTTCGTCAATATGATAAATATATTTTTCTTATGCCAAGGAATCATTATGACCTCATTCAATAGATTAACATCCTCAAGGACTTATTCTCTACTACAGGAACAACTTTGAACATTCACAAAACAAATATTACGATAATTGAATCCAACAAGATCACCTATGATACGTTTGTTTATGAAAACAATACCTTGGAGGAAGTGGCCTCGTATAAGTATCTTGGAATTGATATTCATCACAATATCAACTGGAATTATAACATTGACAAAAGGATAAATGGATAGTGGAAAGTTTATTATGGGCTTCAAAATAATTGTAAATTAGAAGACCTTTGGCTATGGGATAAGAAAACGATCCTCTTTGAGACTCTTTTCATTTCTATTATCTTGTATGGATAAGAATTTTTGGGATACATCTTGGAGAAATATAGAACACATACAAAGGAATTTTATATTTTATAATCTCAAAATTAAAGGAAATACACCCTATCCCATCCTCTGTTAGGGACCTCACCTCCCTAACTCCTCTCATATGTATAGTAATATATTTTCCATGTAATAAAAAGAAACATTAGTTAATAAGGCTTATTTAATAAATCTGAACAAGTCAATCTAAGAAGACCTAATAAAAGCTTCCACTTCTAGAAATATTTTTCTTAGAATGTTCTTTAGAAGATAGGATGAATATAACTAAGAGTTGGAGGTATCATAAATCCTTGTCTTGAGAACTATTGTAATAGAGCGCTTCTTTGTTAGAGTTTTCCACAACAAAGATGCAAGTTAACATTGTTTTTTATCAATGAAGGTATCATTTTTTGTTGTGATTCTCTAAAATCTTGCTCTTTTGTTGGTATTTTCTATAGTTCTTATATTTTCTTCTTAATATAACATATTTGGTACCTAACAAGTGGTATTAGAACACTTTCCTCTACAGAAACTATAAGAATTTTTTTTCAGGGTAGAAACATGTACTTTCGGCATCTTTAAAGAAAACAGATCTATCACATAAAGGGTAAAACTGTGGTGGGAAAGATTACATACAAGAAATATAGACAGTTTCATGGGGTTGTCTAGAAACAAACATTGGCACCCTTTAAGTAGTATTCCATCAGACAAAATCTATACACGAAAATCACACCCACATACTGACATGTATATTGGGAGTCCCCTAGGTCTCTCGAAACAAGCTATAGATCAGTCGATCAACTACCTGATTGCTATAGTGACGTAGAGAACATCATTGAGGAATATACTCTCTAGTACATAGGTAATCGAGTAGTACGACTAAGGATATGGTCAAGCCCCCTTAGTTGGTGCCCTGAGATATTGGGCAAAGTACTATTGTTTGAACCTTTGTTTGTAGGAACCTTGAGGACCCTAACCCTTGGAAAAGGAACAAAAAATAAAATTTAAAGCACATATCTATTGTTGCACCACCATGTCTCCTCTATTTATCATTCCTACACAATTGTTTTGTTAACAATTTGGGCAAGTTGTCAATGCAATATTCTTCGAGACAGAGTATAACTCTACAAAAGTAAAAAAAAAAAAAAAAAAA
>JZKD02S0373030.1:234289-249607 GCA_000966675.3 Picea glauca | reverse complement strand
AATGTCATTTTATCATTCTATTTATTTTTAATCATTATTTAATTAATTGCAATAATAAAAACAATGACTTACAAATTTGAATGACTCTCAAGATTTCCAAATCAAGGACATAGAGATTTCATTTCATACCTCCCAAAAAGAGATGCTCCACAAATCCTAATCCCTTTCTTGTTGCAGCCAATAATCAACACACAACCAATAGTTAATACATGAACTGGAAAGCAACATAAATAGATAAAGATCCAACTGAACATTATTGGATATCAACTTCCAAAAAATTAAATACCAACACAATTCAAGTCCAACAAAAATTTAAAGAGTACTTTTGAAAAAGAAAATTGTTTTACAAACCCAAATTGAAAACTACAAACAACTTTAAAAAAATTACGATGGGAGTAACTGGTTACTGGATATGCTATGGATGGTTCAAACATAAGGGAAATACCAACATAATTAAAATCACTGAAATCAAACGTAAAAATAATTCAAATAATATCTTAAACTAAAAAGAAAGAGTGTAAATTCATTGGCTATTTCAATAAATAACAAACACATTGATCAGAGTTTGTAAGGTAGTGTAAAAAAATAATGATGACAATTCTACCACTGTTATTGTACAATAACAATGTTCTGAAGTAAATAAATACCCTTGCTTGTCATGTAAGCAAAGTTATTCATAGACATGTCATTCACTAAAAATTTACATAGGATTGATAATTTGAAAGATAATATTTTTTTATGAAAATTTAATATACACATTGCACTTCTTTGAAAATGGATATGGTACAATAACAATGTTCTGAAGTAAATAAATGTTCTTACTTGCCATGTAAACAAAGTTATCCATAGACATGTCATTCACTAAAAATTTACATGTGATTGATCATTTGTGATTGATAATTTGAAAGATAATATTTTTTTATGAAATTTTAATAAACACATTGCATTTCTTTTAAAATGGATATGGTACAATAACAATGTTTTGAAGTAAATAAATGCCATTGCTTTCCAGGTAAACAAAACCATCCATAAACATGTCATTTACTAAAAAAAATTACATGTGATTGATAATTTGAAAGATAATATTTTTTTTATGAAATTTTAATATACAGAATGCACTTCTTTGAAAATGGACAAAAATACATTGTTTTGGATGGTTATTTTTTAATAATACTTTTAGAACTTTATGAGAACCTTTTGAAATTAATGTGCGACCCTAAAATATTTGCAAGCCAAACATCTAAGAACGTGTTTATTACTGCCGGACCAACTTGAGGACTCAGTAAAACAAAGGGTTCTAGTGGATATATGAAGAACTTAATGAAAGGAAAAGAAAAATAATATGTAAATATATATTTGTATTTATTTGTCATTTGTTTATTACTGCCGGACCAACTTGAGGACTCAGTAAAACAAAGGGTTCTAGTGGATATATGAAGAACTTAATGAAAGGAAAAGAAAAATAATATGTAAATATATATTTGTATTTATTTGTCATTTGGAGTTTGAAGATAAGTTTCTTAGAAATTTCTCTTTACTTTGTCACACCATATTCACATGTCTCCTGTATAATTTTGTTTGTTCTGCTCTTTTCTCTCTCATATTTTTTTAAGTTGATATTGGCTTTTTCATATGTGTGACTTTCGTTCTGAATGCGTGAGAAGGACGCAATAGTGCAAAAAGGAGCACGTAGATCACATTGCTTCATGGATCAGGACACAAAGTCCCAAGCGATATCTGGAAGAAGGTACGATGGAAATAAAAATAAAGACTTAGAATCCTCCAAGAGAGCAATTTGATTTTGGTATTCTATACAGATGAGTTTGTGACGTAAGACGGATCTTTAAGTTTAAATTCTTTCTTGAATCTAAAATTTTTAGATTTTTTTTAAACTAAAATTTTCAAAATATATCCTCAAATTAAGAAACATTAAAAAAAATCATTTTCAAATATTTAAAAGGAAATCACTTTCAATATCTATCTTCAAGTTAATAAACATAAAGAAAATCATTTAAATATTTAGAAGGAAATAACTTTCAAATATTAAAGAACATGATATGTAAAATTCTTTAAGTTTAAATATTTAAACTTAAAGAATTTTACATAAAGAAATAACTTTCAAATATTTAAGTTTAAATATTTAAACTTAAAGAAATAACTTTCAAATATTTAAGTTTAAATTCTTTCTTGAATCTAAAATTTTTAGATTTTTTTTAAACTAAAATTTTCAAAATATATCCTCAAATTAAGAAACATTAAAAAAAATCATTTTCAAATATTTAAAAAGAAATCACTTTCAATATCTATCCTCAAGTTAATAAACATAAAGAAAATCATTTAAATATTTAGAAGGAAATAACTTTCAAATATTAAAGAACATGATATGTAAAAGAGGGATACGAATCCCATATTCATAGGACAAAGTATTTAGTAATTTCAAATGTATCCATACTAATCAAAGTGATAACTTCGCTGTCTTGATCGCTAGTCTATGACTTTTTTTATTTTTTTCTCACTCTTAGATATGTAATCTTAAATTAAAGATAATTTTTAATAAAAGGAACTTATGCAACATTTTTATGCTTAAATATCGATTTAGATTTAGTATTATATAAAAATGAAATTATGTAGTCTTAGCTCAATTGATTTGATTGTTTACTCGTCTTACCATTTATATTTATGGATCATGGGAAATATTTGTCGGATTTCCCCTTACCATTCATGGATGATAAAAACAAAAATGAAATTGTGTTAGTATTTTTTTAGGAGGAAAATTTAGAATACTGAATTTACTTATGGTTGAATGTTTATTGATTAGGTATCATTGTTTGAAAAAACTACACCATTGAAAATGGTTTTGTGGTTGTATATAAGAGGAAAAACTTTCCCTTTAATCAAATACCTTTAGATCTTAGGCTATTCAAATATTTGCTTAAATTTGTAAAAGAAAAAATTCTTAACTATTCATTAAAAAAAAAAAAATCTAAATTACTCATTATATAAATACCATTTAATATTTTTTTTAATAGAGACTTATTCATTATTAAAATTATTCTAACAATAGAATCTATTATGATCAACTTCATTTTAGCCAAGTTGTATGGAAGTATTTTGGAGAAGAGGATACGTATATGGATAAAAAGAAAATGAGCTAAAGGCCAAGTCACTTTTAGAGGTTAGAAATCAACCGTGGAACACATTGTCACTCTTAGGATCATTGCAAAGGAGTGTAGCAACAATAAAACCAATTTTCTTTGTTGTTCCATTGAATTTAAAAAATATTTTGTTAGGTAGCTAGAGAGGTAGTGGAGGCCATTCAATGTAAGGTAGACTAGATCCACTATATTATTAAAATATTTCCACTATGGTAGTTAGATATAATAAATGGGTAGTTAGATATAATAAATGTAAGAAGTCTTCTTAGAAGGTTCTTCTTGTATAAGAATCCTCTAGAATATTCTTAGGTGACAGTAGCACTATATAAAGGGGTTCAAGCAATGCAATGAGATATGAAGAGAAGTGTTGTATTGTGAGTGGTATCTCAATAGGAGAATGAGCCCTCGAAGAGGCAAGTGGACATGAGAGGATCCCTTACATAATATGATCCATTATATGGTGTTGCCCTACCTCAAGGGTTTTCTATAGTAAAAGTATGGTTTCTTCTATATTTCTCTGTGGATCTATTGTGTATTCAGTATTTGTGGTGATTATATTTACAGATATATTCAGGTACTTAATAATTGGTATCAAATCATTTTCCTTGGCAGACATTGTCGGAAATTTTTTTTTTTTTTTTTGCAGATTTATTTTTTCTGAGAAGAAAAAAAGAGGGTCGTGACATTCCATACGATTTCTATAGGTTTTTGTGAAAATTTTGCAGAAACTGGTTGTATATCTATGTTCCTCTCATAAAAACACCCAAGTTAAAAAAACAAATTGTCTCAAACGGAGTCCCGGAAGGAAATTTATTTGCATTTTAAAATATGCAGTTTTCAGGGTTTTTTCTACGGGCGACCGCATGATTTTTATGATTTCTATAGAATATAAGGACGATTTTGCTAAAATAAATTACAGATATCAATTCCTCTTTCCAAAATAGTTTATTTCAAAAAACAAATCACCCAAATAGGAGATCCGGAATGGAATGTTAGGTAGCTAGAGAGGTAGTGGAGGTCATTCAATGTAAGGTGGATTAGGTCCACTATATTATTAAATAAGGTCCACTATGGTAGTTAGATATAATAAATGAGTAATTATATATAATAAATGCAAGGGAACTTCTTAGAGGGTTCTTCTTCTAGAAGATTCCTTCTCTAGAATGTTCTTAGGTGATGGTAGCACTATATAAAGGGGTTCAAGCAATGTAATGGGATATGAAGAGAAGTATTATATTTGGAACTGAAGTTCATTAGGAGGTTTCCCCCTCGAAGAGACAAGTGAATAGGAGACAATCCCTTCCATGATAGGATCCATTGTATGGTCTTGCCCTACCTCAAGGGTTTTCTTATAATAAAAGTGTGGTTTCCTCTATATTTCTCTATGGATCTATTGTGTATTCATTATTTGTAGTGATTATATTTTCATATCACTTTAGGTACTTAACAATTGGTATCATAACACTTTCCTTGGAAAGAATTTTGGACAATTTGTTTTCTATTTTTTCAATTTTTTTCAGAGAAACCAAAGAGGGTCTTGATATTCTAGATAATTTATGTGCATTTCTGTGAAAACTTTGCAGAGAACGGTTGTATATCGGATTTATTCTCAAAAAAACACCCAATTCAAAAAAACAATCGTCTGAAACGGAGTCCTGGAAATAAAGTTATTGAAGCTTTAAAATGTGTAATTTTTCAAGGTTTTTCCTTAAATGACGATAGGATTTTTTAATTTCTATAGCACTTGGAGGCCAAATTTTCTAAAACAAATTACTGATATGAGTTCTTGTTTCCAAAATAGTTGATTTAAAAAAATAAATTCACCCAAATCGGAGCTCCGGAAGTGAAGATATCATTGATTTAAAATCAATCATTTTGGGGGTTTTTTTTGTGATGACAACAAGATTGCAGAGTTCATAAATTTGTTCAAGGTGTTCAGATTTCTACTAGATAAATTCCATTGGATATATTATTTTAATATTTTTTGTTTTGTTCATTATATGTGGCGTTTCCAATGGATATGGACTCTCAACTCAGGGAAATTTTACGACAGATTGAATCCCTCAAATTCAATATGTGTGACCACCTGCAAGGCATCAATGTTAGTTTACATGACCTGATCAAAATCTGGACCAGGGGTCAAAATTTAGCTCAAAAATCAAAGTTCTCATAATTGTCTCAAAACAAACGGGTGCGTAGCTGTCATCGTCATTGTTGTAGGAAAATCTCCCTGCGGACAGGTAGATCACCTCTAAGGCTTGACCTTAACCCTAGACAGAAAAATGCTTAACGTGGACACCGAATTTCTTTCAAATCTATCTAAACTAACACATGAGAAGGAAGGATGATAGAAGTACCTGTTATCGACGTTTGTCCCTTCACGCTCCGAGTTGCACTCCAATCCTTTGCTCCTCGCTGAGTTCTGCGGACAAAGAAAGATACGACTACTTCCTACTCTATTGATATTAGCTTGAAAATAGATCTACCACTAAATGATAAGTTCATGTAACATCAGACACAAACTAGAAAAAAACAGGCCAAGCGTGTCATATTAATGAGAATAACGACAACAGTACTTACAATCGTAGATGCGAATGTGACAGCTTCGTCAAGTCCTCTTCGTCTAACCCTTGCCTGAAATATCCACAACCTGGATAACAGCAGCTTCACTGATCACTCTCTTTTGGCTGACTGTAAGTTTCCTCCAAGATCATAAGTTTCATATGTCCAATTCTTCTCCCTCTCTTTCCACCATCATAGAGCCTGTTTATATAGGTTGGGAGGAGCCTAACCCCTTGAGTTATGTTTAGAATCAGTTGGGAACCTTCTCCATAGATCAGGGATCTGTTGATGAAAATAAGAATTTGAGCACAACTGCCTCCTAATCTCAAATGTTCCTCCCCTTATTCTTCTCAACGGGCTAACAACTGTCCCATATTAGGGAGCTCTCCTCCAAAATGGGTCTCAGAGCGTTGTAACGTTCCTTGGCAAGCCTTGGGGAAGCGCCAACGCTCTTAAGATGAGCAACGCTCCTCTGAAAGGGTCTGGGCAGCGTTATAACACTCCCTAAGACATTATAGGGGAGCGCCAGCGCTTCTGCAGCTGAAGTAGGGGAGCGTTCCCCATCCAAACCTCTGTTTTAGGGATCCTTTCAGGTGTCAAGAGTCATTTGATCCCAGTGAACCAATTCTCCTCCTTCAAATCAGTCATGTGAGATGCCATAAGTGCCTCCTTAGTGTCGTTATCATGGCATCATGTCTGAACATTGTTTGCGACACTAGTGATCAACTTGTGACACTTGCTCAAGTTGAAGGGAAGATGCGACACTTACGATGATTGATAGGGACAATGCGACACTTATCCGTCTGAGCAATTTTGACGTGTAACAGAATGCCCCCTAAAGTATGAAGTCAGAATATGCGAACTGATGACTGAAATGCTTTGTAGACATTCAAGCAAGGGTATAGACTCGGAGAACCTGACAAAAGCTGCACACAAACACCCAACAAATATCATGACATGTTTCAAAACCCAAGGCAGGCATACCTATGCTTGGATGATCAAGATTTTGAGATATGGTCGCCATAATATACATTGCGGATCCATAATTGTATTGATAAAAGGGTATAGCCACCAAAGATACAATGTGGATCTATACTCTGATGACTCAAACTGATCGTAGCCATGAAGAATACACAGTGGATCCACGAGATGACAAGACATAGCCACAACCAATACAAAGTGGATCTATGTAACAATGTATGTGTTCTGAGTCCAGAACTCCTTCGCAACCTGGGTGAAACATATATCAAAGTGAATCATTCAACCCAGGTTCTTCTTACCAATCCCAATATGGCACGAATCTAACCATGTGAATATATGTCTTGGTGTTGAACATGGCAGAAACCACTTGATTACCGGTCGATGAGGTAAACCGTTAACAAGTGCAAGGGAGATCACCATTAATGTCAATGATTCCCAAGGTACCTTAGTACATTCCACTGAATGTGAATAGATGCTCTGAAGTCGAACATCCATGGAATCATTCGATCAGAGGTCAATGATGTAAACCCACTGTCGAATGTGAGGAGGCTTGCCATTGAGGCATGCAGGTCCCAAAGTACTAATTAGTTTCTAAGTCTAATCCCTGGATAATGCGTTGAAGTCGACAGGAAAAGACTCATCGAGGGACGGCCTTGATGTATCCCCCATCAACGACATGAAACAGACATAGAGGTGTAATTGGTAGATCAAAAGAAAATGGACTGACACGGGTTGTGAGACAAGATATTTGGGATGGTTGACTCTTGAGGCGGATACTTCCCTTGAAAACTGAGGCACAACAGCGAAACATGACATGGACCAAAACTATGCAGTGGGTATCGTGACTTGTGTCAGGTGACTGAAAGGAGTGAAAGGAAAATCAAAGGATTGGCTCAGTGAAGAGGTTCAGCGGATTATGATATGTGCAAAGTGACAAAGTGCCATGTTCAAGGGTGACTCTAAGAAGTGTTGGATGATGTTCTCAAGAGACTGCTTGGATTGCTCCTTTCAATTTTTCCCCCATCCAGATAGATGAGTACCTCTTTTTGATTTAATGAGCTCGAGGAGGATAACACATGCTCGATATAACTCACCTTTGGTAAGTACCTCTTCCTTTGTTTAACGAACCGGAAGAAGTAAGGGTTCGGTCCCATATGGGTCTGTCAATGTGTGCTTTAACGAGTCCAAAGACAGAAAACTCGAAGGTTTTTCGGGATTATAGAGTTTGGAAAAAAACTTAAAAGAGAACTCTCTCAGTTCCTTTTTCGTATAATAGTCCAACGAGACCGAAAAAGGGTTAAACTATCGCTCACAAGATGCTCTTTCTGACCTTTTAACGAGTATGAAAGAAAGCAAGATCACTCTACTATCTTTTCATATTTAGAGAGTCTGAAAAGAGTTTAAAGGAGACTCCAGGGGGGTTCCTTTTTCGTGTGATTGTATCTGTACGGGTCCGAAAAAGTGATAAAAGTTTACCTGGTTACGTTCTCATATTGTCGAGCTCGAGAACGAACTAAGACTATGCTCATAAATACGACAAGGTGAATGATTCATTAGAACTGCCAAGAATCTTGCGATGCCAGAAGCTACAAACCAGATATTAGTGAAGCCATTTACACCATTAGAGAAACCCAAAATGACCATAGCTTATGAAAAAATGAAATTCTATATATATCAATTGATTCAAAAACTCATTTACCATTTCATTCGCAAGGATTTGTGGAGTGTTGGAGAATCTCGATTGGAGCAAATCTTGTTTTTCTCGTAGCTACAATAGACCATTTTGCTCACCGTTCGAACCAGGTAGGTGTTCGTCTTTTACTCTTTCAATTGCATGGTTTCAAGTTGATTTTCATGGCATAATTAATTTAAAACACAAAGCCCTAGGTCGTCCATTTTGAACCAAATCGGCCTCCTTTTAGAAGTCAATGAAAAGGGGGGAATCTTTCACAAAAATGTATTGGGGAAGGGTTGGTAGGATGTCTACACCTTTTCACTTGATTAGACCGACCATTTTAGCAAAAGAAACTGATGGAAATTCCCCTCAAAGGGCCCACGCACCCCCTCAAATTGTTTTGCATTTTTTCCATGTTTTAATCATTATTTGGTAAATATTAAAGGGTGTGGTGGTTAAAAAGGATGATTGGTTTCTTTTAGATGTCATGGGAATTTGATTTTATGTTTTAAAATTCTTTTTGAAAATCCCCGAAATCACAAAAACGTGGGGAATGATGAAAATTTTGGTTTTTTGTTTTGTAGGTGTATTCGAAAATCATGATCGAATGGAAAGAGAGAGAACACGAGATGGATGATTTAGATGCTCTACGAAGTCCCCGTACACGGGCCGCTTTGAGGGCCTGTGGTTTGCTCAAGTTTTTCAAATTGCAAAAAATGAAGAGCGAAATCCTACTGCTTGAGCACATGATTGGCCTTTGGGACGTTACGGAACAGGGATTCCGTATTGGTATGCAACTTCTAACCATCGAGTTGGAAGATGTGTACTTTCTGACTGGTCTCTCAAAAAGAGGGGTCCCCATAGCTTTTACAGGGCAGAGGGCATTACCTGAGCAGGTGGACGTGTATCTGGCACATCATTGTATTCCGGGAGCACGGTTGGTAGTGGGCAGGATCCCTATCAAGGATATACGAGATCTCCCTCTTCGATCTATATTATTTGCTATAACGAGTGTGACTGGTAGCACTAGTGCTCATTTGGCATCGAGATCACAGGTGGCCTATGTTGTTCAGTGTTTAGAGCCAACACTGTTCAATTGGAGTGCGATATTCCTTCAGAATGTGAAGGAACAGATCTCGCGATGCAGGAATGGTCAGAAACAGTTCGGTTATGGCTCATTCTTAGTCTCATTTTTCTTGGAGCGCATCCCTCAGATGAAACCTCAGATCGCACTGGCAGTACGACCAGTAGACGAGCCTTGGATGGAGAGATGGACTAGTCTGTCCCCAAGACTAGTCTTGGAGTCAGAGTTTCACTTTACTGGTGACTTCTTCGCCTGGTTGAGACGACAGTACCATTGGATAGAGGACTTCCCCTATGCTGACGTAAACTTCCGTGGGAGCATGGACTTGATTTTACTCGCGGGGAAAGATTGGGACGATTCAAGTAAGAGACTAAGCCATTCCTTGTCTAGTTTTGTTTTTTAGGTTTTTTTATGTATATGTATTTTTGGGGGTATGTAAGAGAGTTTTAACAGATGTTTTGTTTTCAACATGCAGACAAGGGAGCAGTGTGCCCAGTGGATATACCAGTGCTAGGACATCGTGGTGGCACCCCAGTTGTAGCAGACCTAACAGTACCGGTGGTGGGCCTTCGGGAGGTTGAGAGGAACCTCCAAGGTCTTACGATGGGTATCCCTCCTCTGCGGAGGGGGGACGTGCCTTTGCATCTGCAGCGACATACTGTAGGGGTGCCAGAGAATATCAATTCTTTGTTGAGGCGTGTAGTATGCGCAGTATTATGTTACTCACAGCACAATGTGGTGCGGGGAGCTTAGAGTCTCTTCGTGATCATGTTTTTTGTATACCTTGTCAGGCGATATTGTATGGGCGGATGGACCCAATATTTTTCTATCTTACAGACTTTTTGATGGAATGCAAACATTTCAGTCACGCCATATATATATATATATATATATATATATATATATATATACAGTTTCGAGTTTTTATGTTGCTAGTGATTTGTACATGATGATGTCTGTGGTGTGTTTTAATTTACATGTAATGTACAGTTTTTGATTTCCTTGAATCTTATCTGTGGGCTAAATACCGATCCATGATATAATTGGCTAACGAATCCGAAACACTATTAAGTTCTCTTGGAATATGTCTATATTCAATGTAATCAAACATCCATTCGAGACAACGAACTTGCAAGTGTAGGCATAGCAGGATAGGACTACGGATAGCATAGATGCGGTTGAGTTGATAAACCACGAGTTGGGAGTCTAAGTAAATAATAATACGAGAGATACCTAGGGAGGAGGCTTGGGTCAACAATCCAATGACAGCATGATATTTTGCCATATTGTTGGTTGCTGGTCCTAAACAGATGCCTCCTGAACTCACCACCTCGTCAAACTGATAAATAACCCATGTTGCCGAGGCGATGTTCCGAGTATGTCGGCTGGCGCCATCCGCGAACCCAAAAAATATAGGAAAGGCAGACGTCATCTGCACATGAAAACACAGGCACAGTCATGAGTGGCAATGGTAAAGACTCGAGCACACGAAAGAAAAGACACACCAAACTAAAATACAATAATGTACAAAGTACAGATGCTAGGTGATATAGGCATAGTACTTCTTAAGGTAAAGCCCGTTTCGGGTCTCTCCCAGGGAAATTCCATCATGGTCTACTAGTTCATAAGCACCTTTGTGTAAAACATGCTTCACGATGTAAGGACCATGCCACATAGGTTCTAACTTTCCTGTTCCCAATTTATCGTGTGCTTGGTCATAAACGAGGACTAAGTCCCCTTCTGCAAAGGCTCGAGGTTGGATGGATTTGTCATATTGACTCTTAATTCGTTTCTGATGTGCCTCATTAACGAGAGCAGCATCACGACGTGTTTCGTCCAGCTTGGATAGGTACAAGAATCGTTCTTCTTCTGCAGAAGTATGGGGCAGGAGTTCTACTTTCAACTTGAGTGATGGAATTTCACACTCGATTGGTAGGATGGCCTCAATTCCATAGACCAACTGGAAAGGAGTGAATCCAATTGCGGTTTTCACAGACGTGCGATAGGCCCAGAGAGCGGAAAACAGTTGTAAATGCCACAATGTCTTGTTCTCCCCAACCATGCGTTGGATCATGGTTTTTACGACTTTGTTTATAGCTTCTACTTGCCCGTTCACTTGAGGGTAGTAAGGGGATGA
Source organism: Picea glauca (assembly GCA_000966675.3). NCBI lineage: Eukaryota > Viridiplantae > Streptophyta > Pinopsida > Pinales > Pinaceae > Picea > Picea glauca. Next base: position 238,013 of record JZKD02S0373030.1, on the reverse strand, counting down.
GTTTTCATGGCGAAAACCCAATTTGACATGTAACTCACTCATCATCTGGTTTTTGAAGTGTGCACCATGGTCAGTGACAATGGCATGTGGTACGCCAAAACGAGTAATGATGTGGTTGAAGAGGAATAGAGTTGTAGTACGACCATCGTTCAGGAAGGTAGGCATAGCCTCAGCCCATTTTGTGAAATAGTCGACGGCGACAATGATGTAACCGTGCCCCCTGGCTGAGGTAGGCTTACACTGCATGAAATTGATCCCCCATTTTGAAAAGGGGTCGATGGCAATAATGGGGTGCAGTGCAGTGGGGTGGGTACGGGCCTTCTTGTTAAAGATTTGGCAGGGTTGGCATTTTTTGACAGCCTCGGTGCAATCTTTGAAGATCAAGGGCCAAAAGTAGCCCGCACGTAGGATTTTTTTGGCTGTGGCCATCCCGGAAAGGTGACTGCCACAAGCGCCAAGGTGATAATCATTCAGAATGTGTTCAGCCTCTTCGTGAATCAGGCATCGTCGGAGAATGGTGTCAATGCCCCGACGATACATAGTGTCGTTGAGGATGAGATAACGGCGAGAGTGGTGATGGATACGTCGACGTTCTTCGCGAGAGATGTTGGGATGAAAACGTTGAGTTTGAAGGTAGAGGAGAATGTCTTCGTACCAAGGATCAGAAGTGATGATGAGGAAGAGAGATTCATCGGGGAGAGAATCTCTAGGTTCAATGTTTTCATCGGCACAAGGGAGAGCACAGATGAGCTCAGCAAACACCAGGGATTTTTTGGCTTTAGCCTTTGTAAACTCGAGATCGAATTCTTGAAGAATAACGATCCATTTCGAATATTTTCCCCCATGTACTTGATGCGTCAAGACGTGGTACATGGGGTTAGAGTCTTCGATTACCGTGGTCGTGCGTAATAAGATGTAGTGGCAGAATCTTTGGACAGCAATCATGGCTGCCATGGCCAGCTTCTCAACATGCGAATATCTGAGTTCCGGTCCGGATAGACTCTTTCTCAGATAATAAATCATGTGTTCTTCGCCATTAGAGTCCTCTTGGACTAACACCATTGCAATGGTGGAAGTAGAAGCAACCAAGTAAAGGATATAATCCTTTGTATATTCGGGAGGATGTAACAAAGAAGCGTGGGTCAAAGCATGCTTGAGAGCGTCGAATGACCGTTGAGCAGTGTCATCCCAGATGAAAGGGACGTTCTTTTGCAGTAGTCGCATAAATACTTTAGTGATCTCGGCGTAATTGCAGATGAAACGGCGAAGAAAGTTTGCTTTTCCTTGCAAACTTTGAAGTTGGGTTAAGTTGGTGGGTGGGGGTAAGGCTAGAATGGCCTTGATATTTAAGGGATCCACCCTGATCCTGTCTTTGGAGATGATGAAACCGAGGAGTCTACCGGATTTGACAGCAAAAATTCATTTATGTGGGTTCAAACGAATACGATAGAAGCGACATCGAAGAAAAATTGCCCGCAAGTGACCAATGTGATCGGGTCGGTTGGATGAATGGGCAGGTAAATCATCGAGGTAAGGTTCCGCGATATGTTTGATGTCGTGGAAAGTGTAGGACATGGCCCGCTGGAAAGTAGCACCAGCATTTTTAAGTCCAAACGGTAGCTTTCGGTAAGTGAAATTCCCCCAAGGGCAGATGAAGGCCATCTTATGTTGATCAGCAGGTAAGTTTTCAATCTGGTTGTATCCAGAAAATCCATCCATGAACGAGAAGATTATGCTTCCCGCGCAATTATCGATGATCTGATCGATGAAAGGTGTAGGGTAGTTGTCCTTGGGACAAGCTTTGTTGAGGTCATGATAATATACGCAAACACAGATGGTCCCTTGTTTCTTGGCAACCAGAACGAGGTTAGAGACCCATTCCGTCAAAGGGACAGGGTAGATGAAGCCAGATTTTAGAAGCTTTTCAACTTCTGCCTTTATAGTTGCCAGTTTCTTAGGGTGAACCGGGCGGAGTTTCTGTCGAACTGGTTTTGCGTCAGGGTAAGTCTTGATTTCATGTATAACGATCGAAGGATCGATCCCTGGCATTTCCTCGTAACTCCATGTGAATACATCGCGGAATTACTTGAACAAAGCGGTGTAAGAAACCACTTCATCGGGCGTGCAATTAGCACCAAGATTAATGTTTTCCACGATACCTTCTTTGACTGATATGTCAATCGTGATTTTAGTAGAGATGTTACCCATGTTCCCCTCAGAGAAAGTATCTTGAGTGAGGATAGGGGATTGTGGAGCATTGGTAACATCAGGGGGGAAGACAAATCGTATGTCTTGCACTTCTTCCAATGGTGGAAGAAAAGAGGATCGATGGTGGTTGTCATCCCAGGGAAAATCATCAATATTCAGCATTTCCATAATAGATTCATCTGAGGGAAAAATTTGGGAAATGTAATCGATGAAAGATGATAGGGAATCTAACCACGAGGGCAACGAATAAGTATCGGGTGCCAATAAATGTGAAGTGTTTGAAGAGGGAGAAGCAGATTGAATGGCTACGTATGTGGCCTCAGCTGGACTGAGTGGCATGGTGTCACTGAGCCCATCGAATTCCAAAGGACTAGGTACAATCCAAGGATCTGATGATTCCAGGGATTGATAAGGCATAGTCGAAATCATGTTGACGGCAATAATGTGGTGTGCAGTAGGTGGAAGTGGTGTAGGGAAAGTACCCATAAGGCTAGAATCTTTCAATAAGCCAACACCAACACTTTCATACGTAACCATGTGGTCTCCCAGAAAAGGAATATTGTTGGTAGCAGGGATGCGAGCGTCGGGTGTGCAAAAATCAAGTTGATCGATGGTAACAATTTTGCCTTGATGGGGGAATTGTACACATCAAAACATCGATGAGGCGACGACGATCATCGCGTAAAACCAACTTCTTCCGAGTAATAGGTTGTAATCGAGGGGAGCATCGACCACCTCGACATCAATGGTAATAGTTTTGCTGCCCAATTGGACGGCGAGGGATTGTAGCAATCCGTGAGGATGGAAACCTCGTCCATCGAAGGCGCGTAACATCGTAGGGGATTTATTAAGGGCAGGTGATTTCAAACCTTTCCAACAGGCTAGAGACATGACACAAGTCGAGGCTCCCTCATCCAGGATAGTTCGATGAATTTGTTGATTATGGACAACAACGTCGATTTGGAAAGCTAGCTGGTGGGAGAGTCACGGTTGATGGTCGTCCAAGTTAAACATGATCTAGTTTGATGACTCGGGATCGAAAGCACCAATGGCATCTAAGAGCGTCCTACGTTGATTAGGACAGTGTTGTAGAACTTCCAACGTGGACATGGCACACGGGGCTTGGGCCAAATCTTCTACAATATTGTAGTTTTGGGCGGCCCGTGAATTAGGATTGAAAGTGGATTTCCAAATGGTACTCTTAGGAGGGTGTAAGATGGAGTCAAAAGAAGGTTTCTCAATCTGAAGTGGCCCGGATAGAGGGCTAACAGACGGAGTATTACCAAAGGATGGTAAAGGATCTGGCGAATAACCATTAGCAGTCTTTGACTTGTCGGGTTTAACTGGCGTGTCGTATGTCGCAGAACGAGTGGTTAGATTGACCCTGTTGAACATGTAAATGTGTGCGCTTGTTTTCCGGCAGTAGGGGTTTGTGGTTTTTTTCCAGCAGTAGGGGTTTGTGGTTGGGTTTTGGGTTGATCGTTATTACTATTCTTCTTTGTTTTGTTTCTCGCTT
>JZKD02S0373030.1:168793-196163 GCA_000966675.3 Picea glauca | reverse complement strand
AAGAGATTTTAAAAGGTAAATAATAAAGTGAAGTGATAAGTGTATTATAATTCAAAGTGAATAAAAAATAAATTATTTCAATAATAAATTTAATGGATAAATTAGAAGTGGACCCGACTCGAAAATAAGGAAAGTGAGCCAAGTGACCTAGACAATGTTTTTAAGGAAGTTACTTGGAGAGTATAAATAAGAGGGAAGGCTCTCTCATTTGAAACACACTTGAACATATTGAATATATATATGTGTCTAAGGTAACCAAGGATATCCAAACCATAATTCTGAGTGAAGGTGAAGAAAAGAAGGTCGAAATGCAAGGAAGGATAAATTCTTTTGATGGTGCTTTCTAAGGTATGTTATTTACAAGTCATCTCACCATTTTCGCTATAAATTTTTTTATATAATGATTCATACCGTGAAATGTCTGTGAAAGTGAGAAAACATATCCAAGTATCTGTTATAAAAAATTCATCTTTTGGGTCATTGTATTTTTGGAGTTACACTCCGTGGAAAATAGGGTTTGTGGCGAGTCCTGAAACTAGTCAAAATTAGGTGTTTCGGGTAAAAACGACGTAAATTCTTCATAACAGATCCAAATTTAGTGAGACCAAATGTGTTGGTTATTTTATATCCTGTAGTATGTTTTGTAATATTTTCAAATCAATTCATCAAATTTTTTGTGCGGGGCACGCTCTACAAGGTCGCTCTCTAGAATAATCCATAATTTAGCAAGGTATGTCATTTTTACTATAACTCCTTTTCTGAGAGGTTCCGAGTAGTGACACTTGGAGGAATTGCATAAAACACACTGAAGAACATTATGTATCATTTTCAGATATTTATACATTACAGGTTCAAAGTTATGATTACTTCAAGTTAGGGTTGTTGACTAATCCGAAACTAGGCATGTGAGACTAAAGAAAATTTTGATGAAAATGTTAGTCTCTTGTTTTTAAAGTTAAGGAAGGTTTGTAGGAATGTGATCATATACATCAGGTATATTAAAGATCTACAATTCATATTTGGATGATGAAATTGATGAGGGCTTTTGGTTGAGGTACATGTTGAGTACATGGTTGAGACAAGTAGTTGATGAGTTGGCACATACATGAGGCGTATAGTTGATGATGTTGGTACATATTGATGATTCATGGTTGATGAGTAGTTGACACATGATTGGTACATACTTGGTACATGGTTGGATGCACTTGTTTATGGTACAGGTTGATTATAGGTTTGTGCATGGTTGATGCACTTGTTTATGGTACAGGTTGATTACAAGTTGGTGCATGGTTGAAGCACTTCTTTATGGTACAGGTTGATTACAGGTTGGTACATGGTCGATGCACTTGTTTATGGTACAAGTTGATTACAGGTTGAGGCACAGGTTGATGCATGGTTGATGCATGGTTCAGATTTATTGGTACAGGTTTACAACGATATATCTCACAGTGATAGTGTGACAATGGTTCCATCATTATACTTCTACTTTAGGGTGGCAGGATGGCGCAGGGACAGGTGGTTGTAGCCACCTTCTGATTGTATCCAGAGAACATTGGTGGTTGTATCCTCCTTCTGGTTGTAGCTAGAGAATTCGGGAGTTGGAGCTTCCCTCAGGTTGTAGCCTGAGAAACTAGGGGGTTGGATCCTCCTTCCATTTGCAGCTAGAAAACAAAGGAAGTTGGTGCTTCCAATGAATGTAATTCTTCAATACAAATAAGAAAAAACATTTCGTGGTTTTCTCCCGATTTGGGTTTCCACGTAAAACACTGGTGTACTGTGTATGTGTGTGATTGTTTATTTCTTACTTCTCATTATTGGATAATAATTCTACATTGATATAACATTTGAAGAAAAAGGATTATAATTACGCTATTACTGATTCACCCCCCCTCTCATTAATCCAACAATATGTACTTCCAGTAAACCATGGGCTCTAGGATTTATCCCTCGACGCTTTTTTCATCGAATAAACTTTGATCAAAACTAAAGTATTAATTATATTGTATCATGTTAAGAATCAATACGATGGCATAATGGAAAAGGTTGTTGGTGTAAGGTTATAGGAGGTAATGGTTTCAACCCTTTCCAACTCCTATACTTTTGATAAACACTAACCATTAATGGCCAATGGGATGATACCACGTAGCATCCTCTCATTGGTCTATTTCTACCACGTGTCAAACTAGAATTGGTCCACTCTACTGCATGAATGTGGAGTCGTCTGCTAGGTCGAATGTATAGTGTGCCACATGGTGCTCCACAGTGTTGTCACATTAGCACCCTACATATGTATGGTCATTCCATGATTCAGCCTTGCACTGGTGACATGTGTCATCTTTGATCCTTTTACTTTTTCCTAGTTTAACCTAAACATTGACCAGCCATAACTTTTTCATATGAACTTTGTTTGATGTGATTTTTACATTGTTGGAAAGCTATTGCTCAGTTCTTCACACATATATCATTTTTGAGATTATTTGAGACAATCAAATTTTCAAAATTTATGAATCATTTTGAACCTTTGTGAGCATTTTGGGTCTTCGTGGACCTCTATGAGTGTTCATGAATCTTCTTGGATCATTCCTCGCCACTGGAAGCCTTTTGGAACACAGAAAGTTTTGATTACTCAGTAACTAAGTGAGGGTAAATCTCCCTCATCTTCTCGGACTCGATCCACTTTGATTTACTTGGTGTCACCCCTTTAATACTAAATGAAAGATATTCCACATCACCTCACTGTGAAGTCTCAATTAATTTGTCAAGAATAACATCTTCCAGTATCGAGTCTAAATATTTTGGAGAAAAATAATCAACTGTCAAAACCTAAATACTTTCATCTTCACCCACAATCATAGGAGGCTCTAAAAGATTGAAACTCTCAACATTTACCATTGAATACATTTTCATGTAGGATGGTAGATCTAAACGAAAGACATTAGTACCAATATTTTCCAAGATATTGAAGGGACAATATCAGATTAGCTTGATTTTTTTACCTTCACCCTTCATTTTGTCCTTGTTGATATGTAACCATAATTGATCACCACCTTGAAACTGATGATCAACATGATGTTTATCATTCCTTGCCGTTTATTTTGATTTCCTTTTCTCCAATTGTTCATGTACTTCTTGATGTACCTGCTAGATCCTCTAGATTTATCTATATAATCACATCCCTATTATTTACTTTCTTATCCAAAAACAATTCCATATGTGATTTAGGAAATTACCCCAAACATACTTCAAAAGGATTTTTCTAAGTAGAATAATGCATAGCATGATTACAGGTATGTTGTACATAAGGTAATTGTTCATCCAATAATTTAGGATGCTTTCTATAGTATCCTCAAAGTAGATGTACCATTTTTTTTACCACCTTTTTCTATTCATTTGTCTATGGATGAAATGTTTTTCTCTTATTTAACTTAGTGTCCATCAACTCCCATAAATGAGACAAAAAATTTCCCAAAAAGAGAGAGCCTTGATATGAAATAATAGATATAGGAAACCAAAAATGAACCCATACATTATCAAAGAACATTTATGTTTTATGCTCAACTATGACATGTTTCTTGCATGGCACTAAAATACACATGTTAATGAATCTATACACAACGACATATAAATAATCATGACTTGTCCTGGACATCAGAAAACCCCCTACAAAATCCATGGAGATACTTTCCCATGGTTGAGAAGGTACTAGAAGTGTTTTATATAATCCCAAATTTATGTTTCTAGGATTACTTATCGCACACATAACACACCCTTTTACATACTTGGAAACTGTCTCATTCATTCGAAGCCAATAACAATATATATATGTAAATGTGCTACTGTCTTACCAACCCCAAAATGACCATAAATGAGAGATGTGTGAGCTTCTCTAATTACATTTACTCTTTCATCTCTTGGTACACAAAGATTTCCAAGATGATATAAAAAATTGTCATGCATATGATAATATAACTACTGATTTCCATGGATCAAAGCCATATACAGATTTTTAAAATCAACATCCCTTGAATATTGTTCACCATAACTTTCATGACCTAAGGGATTATACCTTAGTACCGTATATGCATTGACCATTTGCCTTGACAACATGTCTTCAACCTTGTTATGAATACGTTTATTATACTTGATTGCCAAATGAAACTATTGTAAGAAACCAATCCACCTAAAATGTCATGAATGTTGTCACTTGGTATGTGACTAGAAATATTGTAATGTATGATGATTTGTATAAATTACAATCTCTTTTCCCATGAAGTAATGCTTCCATTTTTTTACACTTTCTACCAATGCATACAATTCCTTATCATATGTTGGATAGTTAATCACATCCTGATTAAATCTCTCAGAATGATAACATATGGGTTTACCTCGTTGTAAAGAGACCACTCCCATGGAATATCCATTTGCATCGGTGTGAATCTCAATGGTTGTTGTAGATATCGTAGAGCCAAAACTAGTGCAATTCTTATGTTTTCCTTCAATATCTCAAACTATTTATGTTTCTTTCCTCCCCATTGAAAGACACATTTTATAGTTGTTAACTCATATAGAGGAGCTGATATAAAAGATAAATTAGCAATGAACTTCCTCTAGTGATGTAATTCTCCTAAGAATCTTCTGACTTCTGTGGTATTCGTTAGATTGGACCATTTCATAATAACTTCTACTTTTTTAGGATCCATATTTAGTTAACCATTTCCTACAGTGTAACCCAAATATACTAGAAACATTTTGCAAAATCAATATTTAGAGATATTTACATACAATGTTTCCTTCTTCAAGAGTTCAAATACTGTCTTCACATGAATTATATTATCTTCCCATATTCGACTAAAGATTAATATATCATCTAAGTAGAAGATAACAAAATCATCTATGTAAGGCGTGATCATGTCATTCATTACACTCATAAATGTTGTAGGTACATTACATAAACCAAATGGCACAACTAACCATTCAAAGAAGCCTTTCTTTCTCTTGAAAGAGTTTTTCCATATGTCATTTTTTGCAATTTTGATCTGACGGTAACCACTTCTCAAGTACCACTTAGTGAAATAAACAACATTCTTTAATTGATCCAATAAATCATCAATCCTAGGGATATGATATATATTCTTTATCATGATCTTGATCAGTGCTCTAAAGTCAATACACATCCTCCACATGGCATCCTTCTTCGGAACTAACACAATAGGATACTCACACAGAGAGGAAATTGGAATTATGATTCCTTTATGAAGAAATTCCTAAAACTACTTCTTGATCTCTTCATTATCTAGTATTGATGATCTATACATACAAAATTTAGGAAGAGGAGAATCTTGTTGTAAATAGATATCAGGTTCAAACAACCTCTTAGGACTCAATCCTATAGGTTCTTTAAATGAATAATCATTATTACATATGATTTTAACCAAATATTGTTTATGATATGGATCACAACCTGATAAAGCATCAAATATCTCTTATTATTTCTATTTCACTAACATGAGAACAAAATATTTACTTGCACTCACAAGTCTCTTCATTTTCCTTGTTCTCACTAAAGAAACATTAGTTTTGATACACTGAGATCTGATAATAAATTCAATACCATCCTTGAAAATATGATATTTATAATCTTCACAATAGAATATGGATTTCATGTCGAATAGATATGGACCACCCAAGACAATGTCAAACATTTTAAGAGGCACAAAATCTAAGTCAACCTCATCAAAGAATTTAGTTGTAATTGAAAATCTAATCTTACATTGCTTAGTTACTTGCAAGTTAGCATCTACACACACATAACCTATTGGATATGGTTGTTTATGAGGTGTCATATTCAAACCCATAGTATTAACAATTGCTTCAGGCATTAAGTTAACTTGATATCCATTGTCGAACAAAGTATCTATATTTGTATGCTTGAGTATAACCCTGACATGAAAAATCTCACTTATTTTCTTTTGGTCAATAACACTTTCCAATTTGAAGGATTGGACTAAAGAATTAGTATTAGATATACCTTTGCTTCTTATTTCCATGATATTAGATTCATCTCGTTAACATGATACCATATCCTATCGAGATGATGCCACAATATTCTACTTCCTTTTATCTTGGAAATTCTTTGGCTGTAATTCTAGATGTACCTTCTAGCACTGTGCTTCGCCATGCCCCTTTCTCTTATAGTAGGAACATGTAGGTATTTCTTCAACTTTTGTTACAGTAGTTGACTTCTTACTCTTCCATTTTATTTTTGATTTCTTTTCGAGCTTGTGTGGCTTCTTATCTTCAATCACATGTTTCCCCTTACTAGCCTCTATATGAGTAGCTTGTACTTTTACTTCATCAATGTTAGTAGGGTTAAATATCAGGATAGTGTGTTGAATATATGAGTGCATGCCACCAATATACTTTGGAAGAGTTTCCCAAGAATATTTTGGAATTCCTAAACATAATGCATTCTTTTTAAATTCTTGTGTATATTCTTGGATATTTTTCCCGTTTCCTTTTTTGAGATGTTTCCATTCCATAATTATTGTTTGCACATAAGACAATGGACAAATTGTTTTTCTAATTGCAACTGTAAATTCATCCAAACAATAAATTATTGCAACCCACTGAAGAAGATCAACTTGTGTCTTACTCTCCCACCATATAAAGGATGTATCGCCTAGATGAAGAGTATCTAATTGTATCTTTGCAGTGTTTCCCATTATATTTTTCACCCTGCGATATACCTCTATCATCTTAATCCAATTGTCCAACTTTTTAGAATTGAATTCTCCATCATAAATTGACAATTCGAACTTAACATCCAAGTTTAATAAAGGAAAATTATGAGCATGCAAAGTATTCTTACTAGACTTATTCTTATGTGAATAATTCTCACATGTGGATGATGAAGATGGTGAGGATGTTTTATAAAGTCCACCCCCTTCGCCTCCTCCTTCATGTTTAACTGGTTCAAATTTATCCAATGTATATTCTTCCTTGTCCTTCTTTTGACCCTCATACATTTATTCTAACATGGATTTCATTAAACTAGAAGAAATCATTCTCGGATTCATAAGGAACTAATTTTATTGGATAAGTCACCTCTCTTCTTCAAGTAAATCTTCTCAAACCAATATATGTATTATAAATTGCAATTTTCCCTTCTCCTCGCTTGGATTTTGACCTTGTAAGAATTGAGTTGCAACCACTTGTCAAAACTGATCTTTATTATGAACTTTATCCGAAAAATCCTTAGATGCTAATTATTCCTTAATACATATACACATATACTTGATCTTCAAAATAATAATGATCATTTGACTAATTTCAAAATACATGTGAAATTACTTATCTATCCAAATTTACTTTAATGATAAACAACTTACAATTAATTCAGCGAAATAGAACAACAATACCAAAATCGCATACACAAGTTTGTTAATGAAGTTCACCCAATTTGGGCTATGTCTCTGGATCGTCTTGCAATTGAGACCTCTTTATTAATGCTCAAATGCTTGTTTTTTACAATGACTTAATTACACGTTGCTAAAACACAGAAACATAGTGCACAATTGAATTCCTTCTGAAATTTCAAGAGAATGAGTATAAATTTCATAAACTTTTGTCAAAGAACCTCTTGGAATGCTCCTAAGGTATTTATACCTTTGGCATGAACCTTGAGACAATACCCATACTTTTCACATGTGTTTCCTTGCCTCGTTCTACATTCCCATTAAATAGGGCTTCGAGATGAAATTCCACTCGAAACTATACACAGACATTAAATGTGATTTTCTGAAATTACATAAAAAAAAGTTCCTTTAACACAATTGGTTAAAATATTGGAATGTTATATAGTGGGTCATGGGGTCAAACCCCGTTGACCACACAATATATAGCATTTTGTTGTAACCATATGGAATATAAGTATTTAACCAAACTTTGAAACCTCCCACACAAAAATATAGGGATGGGTTATATGGAGTTCTGATAAACCATGGGTTGGGGGCTTTATCCCACGACCCTTTTTGTCACTGAATAAACTTTGATCAAAACTTAAGAATTAATTATATCGTATATGATTAAGAACCAATAATATGGCATTATTGCAAAGGTTATTTGCATAGGTTTATATGAATTCATGGTTTGGAACCCCATCGACTCCTATACTTTTGATAAACATTAACAATTAATGGCCAATGGGAGGATGCCACCTGGCAGCCTCTCATTTCTCTATCTCTACCATGTGTCAATATGTAATTGGTCTATTGTACCATAGATATGTTGAGTCACCTGCCAGGTTGAATGTATGGTGTTCCATGTGGCGCTCCATGCTATTTCCACGTTAGCACCATGCAGATGTACGATCATGCTACATTTAACCCTTGCAGTGGTGACACGTATATCCTTTGACCCTTTGAATTTTTCCTAGTTTTACATGAACTCTGAAAAAAAATAACTTTTGCATATGAACTTTGTTTGAGGTGATTTTTACTCTATTGGAAAGATATCGCCAATCTCTACAAATTGATGTCAGTTTGAGAGAATTTGAGACGGTACAATTTTCAGAATTTATGAATCCTTCTGGACCTCTATGAGCGATATGGATTTTCCTGGATCTCTGTGAGCTTTCCTGAGTAATGTTTCTTAGAAAATATCTTAAAAAATATATGTGTGCCACACAACTGATCAAAGAGCTCATTTATCCTTGGAAAATGATACTTGTTCTTTACTGTTACTTTTCTTGACTACTTGAAGTTGATACAAAGTCTCAACATACCATACTTCTCCTTCGCAAACAAAACAGGCACACCCCAAGGTGACACACTTAGCCGTATATAACCCTTCTTCCGAACCTCTTCGTGTTGCATCTGCAACTCATTGAAATATGGTGTACTCATCCTATAAGGAGTCTTGGATATAGGTGTTGTTCCTGACATCGAATTTATAGAAAAATCAATATCTCTTTTTGGAGGAAAACCTAGTATCTATTTAAATACATCCTCATACTCTTTTAGTACTACGCATTCTTTGACACTCATAATTTTATCCTTAGGTTCTTATTCCATTTCCACTACAAATACTTTACATCCTTTCATATAGTTTTCTTCAGTTGCAAGGCTGAAACTTCTCTGATAATTACAACTGTTGGAATTCCTTGAACCGACATTAAGTTCCCTTCCTCATCCAAGCAATTGAATTCCTTATTTTAACATTCCCGGACAACATAATGATCATCCAACCAATCCATACAAATGAGGAAATCATATGAACCCAAAGGTATAATATTCAAATCCTCCTTTTTGCACAGTCCATTCATATCCATTGGACATTCCTTGACCATCTCATTAATTTTCCTTTTCTCTCCAACAGTTAACTTCAGCAACGAAGGTTTTCTAATATTGATTATTGACAATTTGAATATTTCCACCATCTTAGGATCTATATAACTATGACTAGCTCCTAAATAAATTAGAATAGAAATGGGTTGGTAATTAATCTTACCCTCAACTTAATTCATGTGAGACTAAAACTCAACCCACCTATTATCCAACACTATGTAAATCCTTGGCACATTTCTTCCCATGTCCTCAATTGTCACAACTTATTATACACTATGTACATTCCTTGATTTGTCACCTCTTTGATGAAAATATATGCGCATATGATTTTTTCCACAATCCCAACACTACATAGGTTGTTGCCATGACATTTTCCCCATTGTCTCTGACATCCTGGGCTCTTTGAGAGATGTTTTTGCTTGCGCAGTATTTCCAAAAAATGGTTTCTTAGGCCCCTTCTTCCTCTGATCCACCTTTCCTTTCATCTTATCTTCCCAAGCCTTTTCGAAAATCGGTCTTCCCCTTTTCTTCTCATAAGGACGCTTAACTTGCCTTAAGGTTTCCTCCAATGTCTTGGGGTCATCATATTGTATCTTGTCATAGATAAATGTGGGAAACCCACTCAGATACCTATGAATCTTACATTTCTCATCCCTGATGAATGTGGAAAACTTCATCAGCTCTAAGAATCTTCTTTCATACTCATCTCTCATCATACTCCCAAGATTGAGTTGAAAGTACTCATTCAGCTTCTTTTCATAGTACCACTTGGTTAAATCTTTAGTTTGTAAATACCTCTTGAAATCCATCCAAGTAGCTTTCTTCTCATCAATGTGTTTCACTTGCACAAACGTATGCCACCACATTGATGATTTTCCTTTTAATTGATAGATTGCAATCATCCCTTCTTCTTATGCTTAATAGTTATGCAACTAGAAGTACTTCCTTATGCTTGAAACCAGGTCTCGACATATTCATCCTTATTGTTCTCACCATCAAGAGTAGGAGGCTTGATCTTGTTCATTTCTCCCTGTAGCTCATCCACCCCAATCCTTCTCTTATTCTTTCTGAAAGGAGATCGACTCAAACTATTGTGTGATTTCCTAAAATAATGCTTTGGTGAGTAAGCTCAATGCCTATCAACACTTCTTTCTTCTCCTCTTTTCTCATCATAAGACATATGACTTACTTACCTACTTGACTATGTATCTTTATCCATTTTACTTTCTATTTTGTCTAGGATCTGCATCAATTTGACATTGAAGTCATCTTGATGCTCCTTGGATATCAGAATCCTTTCATTGTCATCCTTATAGCTCTAGACATATTTTTTCAATCCCTTTATGGTTTCTGCAAATTCCATGCACTCCTCCTTAGATTATGTACCATCGACACCCAAACCAATATACATATATTTGAATTCATCATCAATACTATAATTCCTCTGCACATATTCCATGCTTTTGATCTTTTGCATTGATTTTGTCCTTCTCCAATAGTTGATAATTTTGCAAAATGCACAGACAACAACATTTGTTAGGCACATTCATGAAACATCGGCACCATCTTATCAAAATCCTTCTTATGAAGCTCATGTGTGCAATGTTATTCAAAACACACCAATACACGATGTCAACTTTTAACTTGTACACCGCGTATCAATAATGCAAATGCACTAAAAATTTGTTTTTCTTAGACGAAGGCATTATTTCTCACACCAATGCACCATTATTTGTTGCACAGTTATAGTGTCATAATCCATAATATCATGAACTTAGCATGCACATCTGCGCATTCTTACTTAATGCACACCGTGGCCATGCTAAAATTCGAATCCAACCACTTACGAGTCTGAATTTTTTCCTTAAGTATAACTCAGCTCATGTATGCTCAATATTGAAACTGGAGTTGTGATGCTTCTTGTCTACGTACGGAATTTACAAGTCTAGTGTTGAACCAATATCTTTGATACGAAAATTTGACATCCCCAGCTACCTAGTATGGGACATGCTACTTCATAAAACACTCTAACATTAATTTGATACTAATATACAATGTCCCCAGCCACCCGAGGTTGGGCCATGTCACTCAATATCAACCATTTTGTAACATTCACAGCTACAACTAAACAATTATACTATAAAATCCCACTATGTAGATTCGAAACTGAACACTAGGATGGACAATATCACTTGAAGTAATGCGCTCAACCTCAAGTTGAGTCTCTCCACACTATAGTTCTCATTTTAACACAAATTTAAGTAGTGGAAGTAACATATTAACTATAGACACCATCAAATTGATTAGACAACACAACCACCCTGGTGTCACACACCGGTGTTGATTTCCCTATGTATGGAGAATATTTCCCTCAACGCACACATGAGTTTCAACCTCCTATGCACACAAGATACTTTCCTGTGCACTCGACCATTCAATCCTATCCTCAGAGTCTCATGAACAATATCAAAAGATAATTTAACAAGAATATAAAAATTATTGTCATACTTATGCATGTCTAGGATACAAACCATATTAATCATACTTACATATGCAAGCAATATTAAACAAAATAACTACAATTCCTTATATAAAACAACATACAAGAATTAACCCATATCAAGAATTGATAAACAAGCATATATTAAACAAGAAAAACACATAATAACACTTATATTTTATGGAAGTCACTAACAATGCGCATAACTCAAATGTTCCTCCCATCCATAGACTCTGTTTCTCATAATATTTTAGCAGCAGGTCACCCCCGAGTTGGGGCTTGACTCCACCAGAGAAAAAGGGTTCGAATCGACAAGGTAAGGTCTAATTCTCTAGAAAATTTCTTAGTAATAAATGCTCATTGGTGCAACTAGCCCACAATACTTCATTCCCCACACACGTGTTACACCCACAGATGTTTTCCCTTTCTCCTCTCAACAATCCCTCGACTTCCCTACTTCCCTTCTAGGGTTACCTGTAACAGGCGAGACAAGAAGTCCTTGAGCCTTGCGACTAGTGCGCAATGCACCAAGGAACAATTCTCATCAATACTCTCTCCTAGAGAGTAGTCTCATAGGTTTGAAATTCCACTTCTCAAAAACCACTGTCTCAGCCAGAGAGACTTCTCACGAGCCTACCAACCCTTCTCTTCGACAATAAACTTTGATTACATCCCCACAAGTCCTTATAAACTTCTCTGTGTAGATAAGGTAATAATTGTATTTTACATACAGTCTGACCCCTTTCTTCTCACAAGAGCCGCCAACATCAATAATCTCTGAGTAATCATAAAAATTCCCAAAAATAAGTAAGGCAAGTTGTTATTGGATAAATTGGTGAATGCAGACATAAATACTCTCCCTATATCCACATGGATCTAGAACAAAACAAGACAGGACATGACGCTTTCCCTAAGTTACAATCATTGAATTTACTACCAAAAAAGGAATGAATGACATACCTTTGGATATCGCTTCCTTATATATTTGTTGTCCCCACTTCACTCTGGTGCTCTTGTGATATCAAATATGCAATGACAAAAACCTACCAAAGTGAAAGAAACAATATAGATTCAATGAGAACCTAAACATGTGATCAAGGAGCCATGTAATAAAATGATAATGATTTTATGGGAAATAAACATGCCACTATATTATATTAAGTAAAAGTGGAAGATACAACCAAATTTCCTTGATGATGCAAGTTCCCTTTCATTATTCCTTTGTTCCAACACACACATAGGCTGTCTCCGAATTTATATGAAGATGATCCACAAAATATTGATGGACAAATGGAGAGCTAAAGTATCAATTGCAACAGGATTCTTCACACAGTCTTTAGCCTATTCTTTCGGCAATTCCTTGCTTGATCATTCTTAACCTTTTCCATGAGAAACCCATCATTATATAGGAGAAGGAGAAGTGGTTAAAGCGATGAGGATGATCCCACCAAATCAGAGAAGGCAGTAGGGTCTCAACCATACATATGACACCTCACATTATAGAATACTCCCCTTCTAGAACCTTCGTGAGCTTCTTCATTTATTTATATTTCAAATGTCGCCACACCCAGCCTATATAGCAGCCTGCGGAAACCTCGCGAGCTAGGTATAGAGAAGACTCTAGAAATCACATATTTATGCACTGTATGCTACTACTAACTTGCGACGTCCTTCTAAAAACAAGCCTTGTAGGGGAAGAAACTAGTTACTTTTCTCATGCAAAATATCCTTTTGAGAGCCCGAACGCATGCTTGTAGAATCATCATCAAGGTGACCAAAATAATGTCTAACAAAATTCCCCCCAAAGTACGAGGCTGGAACTCATGACAACTAAAATACTTTGTAAAAATGTGTGTGTGTGTCAGGAACAAGGAACGTACCAATCAGGAACCTACAAACAATCAAGCATCTGCACAATATTATACCATTTCTGAGGTAGGAATTACCATGCTCGGACTACAAGTGATTTAAATCATAAATTTCAGGCATGGCCACCAATCATACATTGTGGAGCAATGTCATCAAAATGCTACATAGCCACCAAGAGTACACTGTGGATCTATGTACTAGAAAGCTCAAATTCATACATAGCCACAAGACATACAAAGTGGATCTATGTGCCAATACAAATCATAAATAGTCCATTGCAACCTAGACCAAAATGATAAGATCCAGGGTCTTCAATCCCATCGTCCATAAGTATGAATCTAGCCATGCGATTATAGGTGTTGAAGTTGAACATGGTAGAAACCACTTCATTAGCGGTCATTGATGAAAACCATTAACAAGTGCGAGGGAATTCACCATTGATGTCAATGAATCCCAAGGTACCTTAGTACAATCCAACGAATGTGAATAAATGAGATGAGGTCGAACACTTGATGGAATCTCTCGATTAGGGACCAATGATGTGAATCCACTGTCAAAAGTGAAGAAACCTTCCATTGAGGCATGTAGTCTCTAAGGTACTAAATTATTTCTAAGTCTTGTTCCCGGAGAGTCGATAGGAAAAGACTTGTCACACGAGGGCCTTGATGTATCCCCCATTAGTGACATGAAATAAGTAACAGATTTAGGGTAGATCAAAGTATGAAAATGATTTGAAACTGGCACAGAGAAGGCCGACATGGTAGGAATTGACAAATGAAGATGGATGACTCGATAGAGGGCTTGTTTGGACTTCTCTTGAACACATGAATGACATGACAATGTTATTAGCAATATTGACTCAAGGATGACCCAAGATATGAACTTGCAAAAAGTAATACGAGAGACAAATGGATTTCTCAACCCGGATTCAATGATGAAGGGGGTGGAATGTTCAAGAGAGACTATTACTATCACTAACACAAATACAGAGACACATTTCTTTCCCAAATTGTCCCCCACCATTTTTGGCGAGTACCTCTTTATTTTTACACAAGCTTGAGGAGGATAACATATGCTTGTTTATATAATCTTGTCCTTTGGACGAGTCCCTCAGAGTATGTTTAACGAACCATAAGAAGGAGTGGTTCGGTCTCGTATGGGTATTTCGATGCTTGTTTAACGAGTCCAAAGATAGAAAAATCAAGGGTTTTTCATGTTTATAGAGTCTGAAAAACACTTAAAGAAAACTCTCTCAGTTCCTTTTTCGTAAAATAGTTTGATGAGACCAAAAAAGTGATAAACTATCACCCATCAAACGTTTTCTTCAAATAATTTTATGAGCGTGAAAAGAACAACGTCGCTCAGAAATGTTTTCATTTTTATGTAGCATGAAAAGAGATTAAAGGATACTCCATGATTTTTTATTTTTTGTTGTTACCATGACAAGTACGAAAAGACGACAAAAGTATAATCGGTTGCGTTCTCACATATTTTCAAGCATGAGAACAAACAAAGACTAGGCTCTAGGTTTTTTTGAAAAACCCTAAAATGTATATGTATATGTGATGAACAGAAAAACAAATCACAAAAATATATCCATACTTCATAGTTCAAGATCCTAGTTCCTCCATCTATGAGGAAAAAAAATAATCACGAGACCATTAGATCTTTAGGTTTTGATAAAATGCATTGAAATAATATGAAATATTAATAGAAAAGGTAAAAAGTGAAATAAATATGGATAAAATCTATTTTTACTATTTCATTTGCATTTTGCCCAAAACTTGCCTAGAAACCCTATTTTTACCTCAGACTTCGAGTGTCCATTTAGTGAATGGCTTCCGCGAAAATGGTAATATCATTTTCCTCTTTATTTTCAATGAATTAAATTTGATTTTTATCAGTTCACAATGTTGTTTTCAACATTATGGGCCTATCAGACATCGATAAAGTATACCACGGGATTTACGCCTTTTCAATTAGTGTATGGTATCGAAGTTGTTATGTCAATTGAATGTGAGATCCCATATTTGAAGGTATCCATTGAACTTCTCCCAAACACCTCTGTCGAGAAAGAACATCTATTGTATATGATGCAATTAGATGAAACCCGTCGTGATGTCGCCCTGATTATTGAAACCCAGAAGAAATGCGTAAAATCCCAATACGACAAGCATGCCAATCCACATGTTTTCTCCAAAGGTGATCTCGTTCTCCTTTATGAACGTGATCGCGATTTACTAGGGGCGGAAAAATTTGAGGCTATGTGATGAGGCCCTTACATCATCAAACAAGTGTTAGAGAAGTGATCCTATGAGTTAGTGGATTATGATGGAATTCCTTTGAGTGAACCCAAAAATGGGCTTTACTTAAAGAAGTACTATGCTTATATTGTCTTTGCATGATTGTTTGTATTTTTAGTGTATCATACTCTTGTGTGCCTTTTAGTTATCTGGTTTCGACCCCCAACTTCTTACCTTGCATTGTGCTTGGTTTCTAGATGTCGGTGTCTTCACTACCCTATATTGGCTTCACCGATGGAGTTAGTCATAGTACTCATAACTTAGAATCCATTGCTTAGGCAATATATGCACCTCTGAATGAGTTAATCAGTCTACACAATGTTTTTCTCTGTCGTGCAACTAACAATATCATTAAATCTAGTGCATTTATCGAATTATTGACCGATGCTATTTCACTTGGGATCCGTCACTTGGTTGTATGACTTGATTCATAGTTAGTGGTACTACAATTGAGTAATGTCTATGCTATTTGAAGTCCTACTTTGTTACGGGTATATCTACGAATTCGCCTCTTGGAATGTTACTTCGATTACATTGAATATCAACATATTCCTAGATGTCTAAATACATTAACAAATGCATTAGCTAATTATGTGTTAGATAGAAATTTGAGACACATGTATATCCAACCATAATTCACATTAAAAAAAGTAAGCCTATAGAATCCTCATGTATATATATAACGATAAAAGTGTTTTACAAAAAAGTGTTTTCATCCAAAGACCCAAAATATCAAAATGAGAAGCACTTGGATTCATATAAAAAATAGCATCAAGGATATTGTTCATGGTATCTTACTATTTCTCATGCTACCCTACGAAGTAGTCGACTAATTGAACTAGATACGCCTATAGTATGACGTTGATAGCGTCTCAGAATTTCATCTATGGAGATGATTGGGCTATCTATTGTCAGTCCCTCTAGGTTCTGCTCGACCACCTCATAGTCCCTAATGGAGTCACCAATTTTTTTATTGGATAAATCGGTGAATGAAGACATAAAGTAATATTCGTAGATTCACCTGGATCTAGAACAAAACAAGACAGGACATGACGCTTTCCCTATGTTACAATCATTGAATTTACTACCAAAGAAGGAATGAATGACATACCTTTGGATATCGCTTCCTTATATCTTTGTTGTCCCTGCTTCACTCTAGTGATCTTACCAAATCAAATCTGCAATGACACAAACCAACCAAACTGAAAAAAACGATAGTAGATTCAATGAAAACCTAAACATGTGATCAAGGAGTCATGTAATAAAGTGCTAATGATTTTATGGGACAGAAACATGCCACTGTATTATATTAAGTAAAACTGGAAGATACAACCAAACTACCTTGATGTCACAAGTTCCCTTTCAGTGGTCCTTTGTTGCAACACACACATGGGCTTTCTCTGAATTTGTATGAAGATGATCCACAAAATATTGATGGACAAATGGAGACCTCAAGTATTAGTTGCTACAGGATTCTTCACATAGTCTTAAGCCTATTCTTTCAGCAATTCCTTGCTTGATCTTGCTTAACCTTTTCCATGAGAAACCCATCATTATATAGGATAAGGAGAAGTGGTTAAAGGGATGAGGATGATCACACCAAATCAGAGAAGCCAGTAGGATATCAACCATACAGATGCCACCTCACATTCTAGAATATTCCCCTTCTATAACCTTCATGAAGTTCTTCCTTTCTTTATATTTCAAACGCCACCACACCCAACCTATATAGCATCCTGCAAAAACCTCGCGAGGCAGGTATAGAGAAGCCTGCGGAAATCAGGGATTTATGCACTATATGCTACTGCTAGCCTACGGTGTCCTTCTAAAAACAAGCCTTCTAGGGGAAGAAACTAGTTACTTTTCTCATGCAAAAGATCCTTTTGAGAGCCTGAACACATGCTTGTAGAAGCATCATCTATGTGACCAAAATAATGTGTAACACTAGTAGTATATATTGCATGACTTCAACTTTACACTTGTCACCTTCAAAAGTAGCTTAAGCCACTTGGTAACATGTTCTGTACCCTGGGAATTTAGGATAAAATAATTATCCCACATTATGATTTTCTGGAAATATTATAAAATATTCCCCGAGACTTAAGTCCCAACCCCATTTTCCATTTTCTCGTGGAATTCCCCCCATCTCATTTCGTTTGAGTCTGTCTACAAGAAAAAATGCAATATTATATTAATAACTGAGTATAATTACATCGATAGACGTATTGGACTATCTTTGTATTGGCTCACCAGTCTCATACTCACACAACCTCTTCGGCCTCAATACACACACACACACACACATATATATAAGTCATCTCTGTGTGCACTCCCAGGTCATTACCGTAGACTTACCCAAGTTTTTGAAACCATGTGCAATCTGCGCACTTACGCAGGTGTGTGTAATACTCTAAAATGTGTGCACGCTCTCTTTGGTAACAATTCTTTGCGCACTTCTCAGGTGCGTGTGGTACCAAAACTTATTACCAATGGATCACTAGCCTACATACATACATTACTCTTTCAATTGGTACCAATGGCTCACCAACCTATATGTACAATTATGAAGGGTACAAATTAGGGATATTACACTTCAACTCTAGCAACCAATCAATCCATCCATGCCTTGAAATAATTTATGGGAAAAAATCATGTACTAGCACTTCCCTAGTTGACAAAGACTTTTTTCCTAGAATGTGATGCTTCAGGAAAAGGAATTGGAGTAGTCCTCATGCAAGATCATAGGGCTTTGGCCTTTAGTAGAAAACAAGTTTCAAAGAGATATTGAGGCCAATCAATATATGAAAATGAAATATTCATTCCTTTGTTTGTCATGGAATTTTGGCTTCCTTATCTATTAGGAAAATGCTTCCAAATTAAAATTGATCATGAGAGCCCCAAGTATTTTCTGAAATAGCGAATTCCATACCGGGAGAAACAAAAATTGGTGACCAAGATGTTTGGATATGATTATGAGATCATTTAAAATAAGGAAAAACAAAAATGTGGTGGTTGATTCTCTTTGCAAGAAGTATGAAGAAGAAGGTTCCCTCTTTTCCCTCTCCTTCATTGTACCAGATTGGCCCCAAGTTGTTCACTAGGAATGGATACAAGACCCCAAACTTTCTCTCTTGATCCAACAATTGTAGCACCATTCTCTAGTTTCTCTAGGGTACTATGGGAATAATGATTAGCTTAGCTACAAAGGGCATTTATATTTAAGAAAAAATTCAAAACTTAAATCCATGGTTCTTTCTAAGCTTCATGCTTCACCCACAATTGGGCATTCAAGGTTTACCAAAACCTATGAACGAGTCAAATGTTCTTTTTTTTGGGATGGTATGAAATAGGATATTCACATGTTTGTTGTTAAATTTGATGTTTTTCAATGAAACAAAGGGGAAATAGTCAAATATACAGGAACACTCCAACCGCTTCTGATTTCCCCTTCTATTTGGAGGGATATTTCTATGGTTTTCATTGTTGGTTTACCAAAATCAGGAAATACGTTAGTCATCATCATGGTAGTTGATAGTATTTCCAAATATGATAATTTATGTTCTCTTCAACACCTGTTCACAACATCCACAATGGCTCAAATTTTTAGGGATAATATCTTCAAACTTCATCCCATGCCTCGTTATGTTGTCTCCGACCGAGATACAACTTTCACCAGCAATTTTTGTGAAGAATTGTTCAAGCTCCAAGGAACCCAATTACATCGCATCACTTCCTGTCATCCATAGAATTATTGCCAAACTGGAGCTGTCAACAAGTGTTTGGAAGGGTATTTGTGGTGTTTTTCATTTGACAGACAAAACTAGTGAGCTCAGTGGTTAGCCCTAGTTGAATGGTGGTACAAAAAATATTACCATAAAACTATTCGCATGACTCCTTTTGAAGTAGTCTATAGACAAAATCGACATTTGGTTCTCTCATACATGCAAAGTGTATCGAATGTTCAGAAGGTTGAAAAAAATATTACAGATTAAGAGGCCATTCCCCGTACCCTCAAATAAAATTTGGTCATGGCTCAAACTTGCATGAAGGAACAAGTAGATCAAGGTCGCTCCAAACATCAATTTGTTAAAGGGTACTACGTGTTCCTTCATCTTCAACCTTATAAGTAGACTTTACTCAAACTTGAACAATTTCATAAACTTGATCCCAAATTTTAGGATCCTTATACAACTCTAAAGTGAGTGGGGCCCGTGGTCTACCAGTTAGATTTCCAAATTCATTGTAAGCTCCATATTGTTTTCCATATCTCATACTTAAAAAAATTGATTGGAACTAAGTTTCAAAATCAAACCAGTATCCCTGATTTTGATGAAGAAGGTTCCATTTAGTTGCAGTCACAAGCAGTCTTGGACCAACACAAGCATCATCTCCGCCAATGCACCATAAAGGAACTATTAGTTTAATGGAAATATACAACTCCAAAAGTGGCACAAACCCCCTTCCCTCCAAAGGGATACGCGACCTCCTAGTCTTGGATAGTTTGAAAACACTGAAACAAAGTGACTCCTTGGGTTCCCATGAGAACCCGAAATAACTCTACCCACACACACAAGTCTCCTTGCAAGTGACCACAACTATGACCATGGGTCTATCTCTTCGTAGTTCAGACTTCAGGGATATCCCAAATCCTTCCCTAAGATTCTCCCGAAACAATCTCTTATGAGGTTCCGAACTCCTTCCATGCATCTCTCGAGATTCACTGGTCCCACAAGGGTTCAATTTTCGCGACTTTGAGAAACTCTAAGACTTTTGTTTGTAACCTTCAAACATCCACTTCTCGAACTCCCTGATCCGTCACCACGTACTCCTACATGATCAAAGGATAGGATCAAATCGTGACTTTGGACTTCACGACCTTACTTCCATCAAGTTCCAAACTTATCCACTCTAAAATATTGAAGCGCTTCCACTACTAACCTCCTAAGATTTACTCCCTCGACCTATTCTGAGAATATCTTCGACACTTAGTCAAATTTTTGGTTCGTGCACACCTTGCAACAAAATTTTACCCACAAATTAGCTTCTCCTTATGGATGGCTTCCGACTACTTGTGATTGTCCTCCAACCACTTTCTATCTCTCGTGACTGAAATCACACTATCCTTCCTGATATTTCGAGTATGCAAACTCGGTCACGCACTCCCTACGGATGTCAATGCACTCCTTGAAAATGTGAGGTTGCACAATCTCTTCTAAGCTTTCAAGTCAAAGAAGACTCATTCATGCACCCCTTGAAGACGTTGATGCACACCTTGCACTCGCTCGACTGAAGAGAAACAATTGAAACTTGTCTACCCCTCACAAAGACTCATAGATTCAACAAATTAAATGTAGTCATTGACTGAAGAACATAAATAATAGAGAATTGAAAAATAACATAAACTCTACCATGCATTCAGATAGACTCATAACCAACACACATTTGGGACAATATATCTCTATTATATTCATCCAACTGAAACTACATACATTGTTCTTCACCATTCCTTAACCTATACGAGGTAGATTCTATTGCTTCTCGGTTCTCCTCTATCCGCAACAACAATGATCATCATCAACAACTATTGACAACCACCCTTACTGGGAAATAATACAAAGATTTATACAAAGAGATTTTCTTCGATCATTCCCTCCAACTGCTTCTACGCTATATAATCGAAATTGAATGCTATCAACTTTTTAATACCTCTTACAATAAATATTCTATCAGATAGATAAGAGCACAAGCTCCAAATATGTACTGCAATCCTCCACATTAAAGAAAAATACATTTTCCATCAATATTACATAATGGTTCAACCTCCATACATTAAAGGCATCTAAACTCAAAAGTAATTTCAGATATTACATTAATACATTGATCTTTTGAAATTCAAAAATGTTTGAAAATGTGTCCACTAGTGGACCCAATTGTCTTCCACGCTTAGACCTTCCTTTGGTGGCGATGCTCCTACATCATACTGCCTTGGTTGAAAAATTCATGGACTTGTTTCCATGAGATCATGCATCGATCTTCCATGCTTCTAGGTCTCTTCTTCACTAAACCAACTGGCATATTCCACTGGTTGTCCTTTCCACTTCACCAAGTACTCAAAATACGTCTTACTTTTGGTCTTCTTACCAACCCTTTGATCAATGATCTTTTCCATCTACAACTTCTCTACTATAGGCATTTGTTTCTCCCATTAGATCCTCTCTTGATCTTCATATTTTTTTATTCCATCTTCCCTGTAAGGATACAGGTCAGGAATGATGAATATGGCCGATATACCCACCTCTTATGGTACCTCTAACTTATAAGAACTCTCGCCAAACCTCCTCAAGATTTTACATGGACCTATATTTTTCAACTTGAGTTTATTGTATGTCCCTCTTGGGAATATTTCTTTCCTCGGATGTGCTAGAACTTGATCTCAAACTTCAAATTCAAGCATTCTCCTGTGTTGATCAACTTTGCACTTGTATCCACTTCTTCTCTTCTTTGGCTACTCCTTGTTCTGATTGTGAAGTTCCTGCATTTCTGCAGTGAAATCTTCTACTTCTGTGCTCTTGAATTATCTTTTCTTTAGATATCTCAATTCCAAAACTCGTCTTGGACTCATCCCATAAATGATTTTAAAAGGACTCTTCCCAGTGCTTCTGCCCACTGAGTCATTATATGCAAACTCGACTTGTGCTATAATCTGATCCCACTGACTATGGTGTTCAGTCACCAAACTCCTCAACAAATATCCTAGGATTCTATTCACCACCTTGTTATGTCCATCCTTTTGTGGATAATATGTAGAACTAAAATATAATTATGTCCCCAACTTCTTCAACAATGTCCTCCAGAAATAACCAACAAATTTGGTATCCATGTCTGAAACTATGCTCCTAGGAAATTGATGGATTCTTACAACCTCTTTGAAAAACAAATTTGCAACATATGTTGCATCATTCATCTTATGAAATGGAATAAAGTGTGCCATCTTCGAAAATTTTTCTACCACTACAAATATGGAATCACTTCCTCTCTTTGTTCTTGGAAATCCTAACACAAAATCCATTCTTATTGCATCCCAGGGCCTCTCTGGAATAGGCAATCCTTGATACAACCCAGTGTTCTTCTTCTTCCACTTGGCATACTGCAACATTTTTCAATTGTTCACAAATCTATTCACCTCTTCTCTCATACTTGGCCAATAATATGAACTAGCTAATTGGGCAAATGTTTTGTCATGGTCGAAGTGTCCGGCTAGACCTCCACTATGCTTTTCCTTCAACAAATTCTCCCTCATCGAGCATCTTGTTATGCACAATTGGCATCCTTTGAACAACAACCCATCCCAAATCAGATATTTGTCCCATTGGCTTCTATCTCTGAGTACAGGGATCACACATGCTCCATATGCTTCTCCAGAATCTGGATCACTGTGATACATTTCCTTAAGGTGATCAAACCCCAAGGTCTTGAATTGAAATTCTTGTAGAATTAAAATCCTCATGTTCAATGCAACAAACACCTTGTTAGCATTTCCAGAAATATTTTTAATGACAAAAATGAAATTTTGCATAAACTCTACCCATTTGGCATGTCTCTAGTTTAACTTCTCATGTCTGGTTACGAATTGCAAAGCATGATTTTCGCTATACAAAAAAAATTCCTTGGGCACAAGATAATTCCTCCATTTCTTCAAGGCTTGGATTATGTCATAGAAATATTTTTCGTATGTGGAGTTCTTCCTTTTAGCTTCATTCAACCTCTCACTGAAATATGCAACAAGTTTGTTCTCTTGACTCAAGACCGCTCCAATTGCAACTCCACTCGCGTCACATCTTACCTGAAATGTCTTTCCGAAATCTGGTAAAACCAAAATCGGTTGTTCAGTTATATTATCCTTCAATATGTTGAAGCTCTTCTCATCCTTTTCTATCCATTTGAAATACTTGTGTCTTTTCTTCACTGTATCCATCATTTGAGTACTAATCCTGCTAAATTTTTTTATGAACTTCCGATAAAAAATTGCTAATCCATGGAAGCTTCTTACCTCAAAGATGTTATTTGGTGACGACCATTCTTTGATCTCTTTCACCTTTTAGGGATCCATCTTCAACTCATTTGAAGAAATCACAAAACCCAAATATATGAGTTTTGTCTTCATGAAAGAGGACGTCTTTAGATTAATCAACAACTTCTCTTGCTATAACCTCATCATCACCAATGTTAAATGCCTTAAGTGCTCCTCTTTAGCCTTGCTAAACACTAGTATATCATCCATATATACAATGATCAATTTACCAATGAAATCATTCAATACTTCATTCATTAGCCTCATAAAAGTACTTGGATCATTTGTTAAGACAAACGACATAGCAAGTCATTCATATAACCCCTCATTCGTCTTGAATTTTGTTTTCCACTCATCACCTTCCCTCATTCTAATCTGGTGATATCCACTTTTCAAATATATATTTGAAAAATAGTTAGCCCCACTTAGACAATCCATCATATCATCCACCCTTGGTAATGGAAATCTATATTTGATGGTGATCTTGTTTATGGCCCTTCAGTCTATGCACATTCTCCATCCACCATCCTTCTTCAGGATTAATAAAATTGGTCCTGCACATGGAATCAAACATTACTTAACCAAACCTTTACTTGTCCAATAGATCTTGAACCTATATTTTCACCTCCTCATTCTCTTGAGGTTTCAATCTTTATGTTGCTTTACTTGATAGGCTTTCTCCTGGTATCAAGTCAATGTGATGATTGATGCTTCTGATAGGTGTCAATGAGTTTGGAAACTCATCCACTACAATATCATCAAAAATCTCTAACAAACCTGTAAATTCCTCAGGCAAATCCTCCAGTGAAGTACTGGTAAGAATAATTATCCACCTCCTTACTACAACAAACTTCATCTCTTGTTCCTCCTTTACTTCCTTTAGGAGTTTCTTCAAACTCATGAGAAGTATGCTCATGTTGAATTCATCCTTAACCTTATTCTCTTCAATCGATAGTAGCATATGTGTCCTACCATTCTTCTCTAAGGTGTAAGTATTTCTCCTCCCATCGTGAATAAAATTTATGTCATACTGCCAAGGTCTCCCCAAACAAACATGACATACATCCATAGGAATCACATCACATAGGATGTCATCTCTATATACCCCTATTTTAAATTCAGCCAAGCATTGTCAACTGATTGTTACATGATGACCTTTCTGCAACCATGATACTTTATACAGTGTCATATGTGCAGTCGTCTCTAGCTCTAGCTTCTCCACCATATCTATGGATACTAATTTGTCAGTGCTCCGACTGTCAATTATTACCTTGCAAAGTATATCCTTTGTTTTGCAAGTTGTCCTAAACAAATTGTTCCTTTGCACTGGCCTTTCAAGCTCTGGCTCTTGATTTAGAAGAATCTTCTTCATCATCAAGGATCTTCCATCCTCTGCACCTTTTGTCTTAGCATCCCACTTCTATGCTTCTGATATGTGAGCCTCACCACCTTTATTTCTCTCAGGGAAATCCCAAGACATAACATCTCACCTCTCCTCCTCTGCCTCTTCCTCTTCCTTTGGTAAAATAAGTTCTACCACCACTCTGCCTTCCTCGAGAACTACCTCCTCCCTCAGAGTGACTATGTGGCTTCTTCATCTCATCCATGGGATTTTGTGCCTTTTCTTGGGCAACTCCTTTGCCTCTGCTCAAGTTTTGACCTCTGTTTTGTTGACTCTACTTCCTGGTCAACTTCTCTTCTGCCTTTAGCGCCATTTGATATGCATCATCTACTTTACTGACTATTGCCATGCCAATATCATCCTAAATTTCATATCTCAGCCCATTAATGTATCTGGAAACTTTCTCCTCTTCTCTTTCTCTTTGTCCAACTCTAATGTTCAATTTGTAGAACTCTTTTGTGTACTCCTTCAAAATCAACCCTCTCTATCTCAGGTTCTGCATCCTTTTGAACAAACTTATCTGGTAATCCTTGGGTATGAATTTCGCTTTCAACATGGCTAACATTCGATCCCAACTCTTGATTTTTTACTTTCCATTTCTCCTCCTGTCGGTCTACAGTTCATCCTACCATAGTGTTGCATGTCCTTTCAAACTAGTGACAACATGCTTTATCTTTTTCTCCTCTTCAACATCCTCATAGTCAAAATACTTGTCCATTGATCATATCCAGTCACAAAATTATTTTGTGTCTAAAATTCCTTCATACATAAGGATGTCAATATTCACTCTGGCACCCAATTTGAAAACTGCTCTTAACAAGACTTCTTCCACAACATCCTCAACTACATCTTCTTCAACCTCTACTTCTTCCATTTCTTCCTCACTGATGTCTCCATCATCAGGCACTCTCCTTTGTTCCCTCTCCATAAATTCCATCCCCACATGCAGTTTTTTCATCTCCCTTTCCATAGCTCTGTTGGCTATAGGTGGGTCATCACGTCTTCTTGGCGGCATTGTGATGACACTTCTAATACCCCTCCTTAATATTAGTTTAATATCCTTTCTTTACAGAAGTCAATTTTGTACTTTTCTCTCATACCACTCCTAGTGCAAACTCCCTTCCCTCCAAAGGGATATGATACCTCTCGATCTTGGATCGTTTGAAAACACTGAGTCAGAGAAACTCCTTGGGTTCCCATGGGAAACCAAAATAACTCTACCGCCACACACACATGTCTCCCCGTAAGTGACCATGGCTATGACCATCGGTATATCTCTTCACATTTTAAACTTCGGGAATATCCCAAATCCTTCCCTGAGCTTCTCCCAAAACACTCTCCTCCGAGGTTCCAAACTCTCACCATGAATCTCCTCAGATTTGCTGGCCCCACAAGGGTTCGGGTTTCGCGACTTCTGTGAAACTCTAAGACTTATGTCTACAACCTCCAAACCTATGATTCTTGAACTCCCTGATCGGTCGTCACATACTCCTCCATGATCAATGGATAGGATCGAATCATGACTTCTTAATTTGTGACCTTACTTCCATCAATTTCCAAACTTTTCCACTCTGAAATATCAAAGCGCTTCCATTTCTAACCTCCTGAGATTTACTCCCTTGACTCCTTATGAGTATCTCTTCAACACTTAGTTGAATTCTTGGTCCATGCACACCTTGCAACAAACTTGTTAAGCCCTAATATTGGCTCATTACCGCTTAATTGGGGCATATTAGATTAGTAATGTTATTTTATTTATGTTGGCATTAGGCCATTAGTTGTAATTATACCTCCTAGTCTCCTATATATGCCAAGGAGACATTTTCATTTTGAATCATCTTGTACTTGAACATTTAAGTGGGGTAAAAGGAGGTTTCCCCC
>JZKD02S0373030.1:121768-160897 GCA_000966675.3 Picea glauca | reverse complement strand
AAGTGGGGTAAAAGGAGGTTTCCCCCTCGAAGAGGCTTATTATCTGAAATTATCTCTTTTTCAAGGCGTTGAGTACTTTTCCTGAGGTTTTTCTATGCTATATTGATGTTTGATTTTTCACATACTCCTCCATGATCAATGGATAGGATTGAATCATGACTTCCAACTTTGCGACCTTACTTTCGTCAAGTTCCAAACTTTTCCACTCTGAAATATCAAAGCGCTTCCACTTCTAACCTCCTGAGATTTACTCCCTCGACTCCTTTTGAGAATCTCTTCGACACTTAGTCGAATTATTGGTCCATGCACACCTTGCAACAAACTTTTACCCACAACTTAGATTCTCCTTGTGGATGGCTTCCTGCTCCTTGCGACTATCCTCCATCCACTTTATGTCTCTCATGACTTAAGTCATGCTATCCTTCTTGATCTTTCGAGTCTTAAAACTCAGTCATGCACTCCTTACGGACGTCAATGCACCCCTTGTAGACATGAGGTTCCACAATATCTTCTGAGATTTCAAGTCGAAGCAGACTCGGTCACGCACCCCTTGTGGACGTCAATGCACACCTTGCACTCACTCGACTGAAGAGAAAAAATTGAAACTTGTCTACCCCTCACAAAGAATCATACATTCAACAAAGTAAATGCAGTCATGGATTCAAGAACATAAATAACAGAGAATTGAAAAATAATAGAAACTCTACCTTTCATTCAGATAGACACATAACCAACACACATTTAGGACAATATATCTTTGTTATATTCATCCAACTGAAACTACATACATTTTTCTTCACCATTCCTTAACCTATAAAAGGTAGATTCAATTGTTTCTTGGTTCTCCTCTATCTGTAGCAACAACGATCATCATCAACAACTATTGACAACCACCCTTACTGGGCTATAATACAAGGCTTTATACAAATATAACCTCTTTGAGAATTCCCTCGAACTACTTCTATGATATCTAATCGAACTTGAATTCTATTGACTACTTAATACCTATTACAATAAATATTTTTCCAGAGAGATATGAGCGCAAGCTCCAAATCTATACTGTGATCCTCCATATTAAAGAAAAATACATTTTCCATCAATATTACATAATGGTTCAGCCTCCAAACATTTAAGGCGTCTAAACTCAAAAGTAATGTCAGATATTACATTAATACATTGATTGTTTGAAACTAAAAAATGTTTGAAAATGTGTGCACTAGTGTGCCCAACTATCTTCCACGCTCGGACCTTGCTTTTTTGGTGATGCTCCTACATCAAGAAGATGGCACATGGGAGTTGACCACCATTCTTCAAAAATTTCCTCATCTAAAACCTTCAGGACAAGGTTGTTCATCAAGGGGGTGGGCATGTTAGCGACCTAACATCCCTGACCCCTCACATAGGTAGAATAATATATTTTCCATGTAACAAGGGTCAACATTAGTTAATAAGGCCTATTTAATAAATGTGAACAACTCAATGTAAGAAGACATAATAGAAGCTTCCTCTTCTAGAGATATCTTCCTCTATAATTTTCTTTAGAAGATATAATTAGTATAAATAATAGTAAAAGACATGAGAAATCATTGTTTTGATAATTATTGTAATAGAGCATTGCTTTGTTAGAGGTTGCCCCCTCAAATACAAAAGTGAACATTGATTTATATCAATAAAGGTATCATTTTTTGTTGTGGCTCTCTGCAATCTTGTTGTTCCATTGGTATTTTATGCAATGCTTCTATTTTCTACATAACATAATTGATATGGTACCTAAAACCCTCCTCAAAGAAGAAATCATTTCCCCCATTGAGAGAAAAACTATGATTAGATACTTAATGTACAAGAACAAGATAAACAACATGGGTGACAAGATGCCACCCAAAATTTCTTGATACTCTAGCCAAAATCACCAATGCTTCAAGAGGGGATGGCATAATGATGACAAGTCTTGGATGAATCGTGTGGAATAAAATAAAAAGTTACTATTAAAAATATTGTTCCAGTTAAATGTGAGAAGAATCTATGGAGCAATAAAGAATTATGATATTATACGGAGGTGATTAACCCTAATCTTGAAGATCAAAAGTATCTCTCTATTTAACTATCTTTATAAAGATAATCAATATTGCTAAAATTACAACTAATTCTCGTGAGCTACATAGTGAGACTAGATGTTGGACAATCCCCAAAACACCATGGCATGGAAGAATTTGTGACCTTTGTGACACCAAGAGGCTTGAAGATGAAAGTCACTTTCACCTAGATTTCCCTACTTGTACTGCAATTAGATCTCAATTTCAAAATATTTGGTATATTGCCAACATTCCTAACATTCTAATTCATGAAAACTATAGTGATCTTTGAACGCTTCTCCTAATGATTTATGAAATTCAATTTATAATAAAATCTAAATAATCTCTTACCTATATTAAAGTCTAATAAACCAATTTTTATCTCAATGGATATTAAACACCACCGTCATGATAATGTCATGGAGAATAAAGTACATAAACAATCTTATGACAATGTTAGAGTTCATAACATGTGCATACAAACCTACATCTAATGAATGAATAAAGCAAGAAATGTCATAGTATAAAATCTAAAAAAACCTCCAAAGCATATAACTTAGTTATAAGGTAAAAAATAAAATAAGTTAAGTTGTAGTGCGTCTCAGGTGCACACAAACCCGAATATAACAAATGGATAAAAAAAGGAATGTCGTAGTTTAGAATTTTAAACCTGGTCCACTTTTGGTATAAGAAATATAACAGGAGCATTTTATCATTCAACCTCTAAAATTAAAATCTTTGCGTTAAAGACACAACTGAGTAAGGGTTGTGATACTAGATGTCAATGTATTAAATATTAAATTATCTTGATGTAATTTTCAAGATGGTATTACCAATTTTGACTATTTTTTAATATCCCTCTCTTACATGCACTGAGAAAACTAATTCTTTGCAGACACTTTCTTGCAAGTGATTC
This sequence comes from Picea glauca, assembly GCA_000966675.3. Taxonomy (NCBI): domain Eukaryota; kingdom Viridiplantae; phylum Streptophyta; class Pinopsida; order Pinales; family Pinaceae; genus Picea; species Picea glauca. The sequence continues at coordinate 157,909 of JZKD02S0373030.1, read as the reverse complement.
AGGTTATTATACTATTGGTCGTTTTGATTATGATTATGAGATGTTATGGATTTGACGATATGTTATTTTGTTGTATTTACATAGACAGGTGTTATTGACTGGGTTCTCCAAATGTGCAGGACTCTAGACATTGAGGATTTAGAGGCATCGATGAAACCCCTCGGAATATGGATCGAGTCACGGAGTGGACAATTGGGGTTTGAATGTTGTTAATGTGAAATATGTACATATTATTATATGTTATGATGATTAATTATTATTGCTGACATGATTCGTTGATGGATGCAAGCTGACGATAGCTTGCCGACCAGACTGACATGTGGAGTAGAGGGGTCACACATGACAACCAGAGACTTTGAGGGAGAGGTGTGGTGGAAACCCTTCCACAACCTAATAACACTCTCATCGTGGATCGAATTGTAGGTTAACGATTACCTAGTTCGAGAAGCCCACAATGTTGTGAGGGAAGACTGTAACAGTCGCTCACGATGATTTTGAGGGGTGCACAATAAGGCATGGGCCTTATTCCTTAGAGGCCCTTAGTCTCCCACAAGATAACCTGGAAGAGTATTGACTCCAGGGGTTTGGCGTCTACCAAATTTAGTCAAGAGGCGAGTGGCACACTTGGAGCACGTAGTGCATCCTAAAGGTCATGTCACGATTTTAAATGATAAGTTAATAACCCTAGTGCCTAGAGAACTATGCCTCTAGAAAATTACACCTCCTTAGGACCTAGTCGGCCTTAAAATGAACAATATTATAAGTAAAGTTTAAAAACAATTGTTACCTTAAAAATGTCGCCAAACCTTGCGAATTTAAAATGTAGATCTAAGTAGAACATGTGGTCAAAATAAATAAATAAATAAACATGTAACAAGAAGGGGGGGGGGGAAGAAATTCAAACTTATTCATTAAATTCAAAATTATAACGAAGGATTAAATTTTTAAAAAGGGGTAATGGTTGTTTTTATCTATATTTGCTAATTTAATTTTTAGTTAAAAATAAAAGAGAGTAAATGGTTGTTTTTATCTACACTTGCTAAATTAATTTTTAATTAAAAAAGAAAAAGGGTAAATGGTTGTTTTATCTACACTTGCTAAATTGATTTTTTTTAGTTAAAAAGGAAAAAGGGGGAAACTTAAAAGAAAAAGGAAACTTAAGGAAAAAGGGAAACTTAAAGAAAAGGGGGGAACTTAAAGAAAATGATGAATGTCTAACTTAGTAAGGAATCTAGCCTTTGGAACTTGCTAATTATGAACTCAACTAGGAATTAAGTAAGGTGTAAGTCAATTAAGAATTGTAAGGGAATTTTGGGACACCAAGGAGCGTTTTTAGGAATCCTCTTAGGTGGATGAGGGAAATAGAAACATTTAATTAATTAATAAAATTGATTTTCTGGTACAACTAGGGGATGGAAGATGTGTACGGGGGAGGTTTTTATAAATTAATTAAATGAAAAAGGAATTTAATGAGAATTTGGGAAACTAATTACTTGAAAACTCTATAGAAAGGATGGAGGAGGAGGGGTATGGATCTCATCTTTTTGTGTAACGTTACGCTGCTGAAATTTATCTTGACTGAACTTTCTCTTGTGGGAGTTAGGATACCCAACTCGCGTAATGAGTGGTATCTCACTATTGTGAGGAAAGTTGGGTGCTATCATTCTTTGGTATTGCGTGGGTGTCCCCTTTGCGGCTCGGGGGGCTCAGGGAGACGAAGAATACCCCTAGCGTTGGATAAGAGGTATCGGTGAGGTCACATTAGTTGGAAAGCGGGAGATGGACAGAGCGCGTGCAAGACAATGACTTCGAAGCATTTGCAATTGGCTAAGGTGTGCCTATTAAAGTTGTTACTTTCAATGAAATTTAATTTACACATGTTTATTTTATGCAGTCAGTTGAATATTTCATTGCCATTATATTTCTTGCACGTGCATTCCTATGGTAATTGTAATCCCCTTGTCACTCGATTTATTCAATAAGAACCCTTGCTATCCACTCTATCCTTTATTTATGAGTCACTGTCTTTTTTCACATGGCCAAAATGAGCCCCAGAGTCAAAAACTTGCCTATGTTCTTGTATCTCCTGCTTACATTTTATTTATTCCTTGATGGCACGTTTATTTCATTATTTCCTTCTCTACGGAGAAGATATGGATGCAGAGTGTGTTTTTATACCCTCTTTCATGATCCTTTAAGTTATTAGTTTGTTCCTAATCAATCGACCAGGAGCCGAATCGATGTTCGTCACTTCCATGTTTAAAGACTTAGATTCAAATTCCCTACTTTCTTGTGCATAGATAATAATTGTAGGATCATTCTCTGCCCAACAAAGAATTCTCTCCTGGGAATTTATTCTCTCTTATCCACCATCGTTTGTTTCTCTATGTTGATTCTCAGATTTGAGTTGATTCTCTGCATTGATCCTCAGAGTTGTATTGGTTCTCTGTGTCCTAATTGTTTAAACTCTAATTATACTCTGCGTTTTGATTGTTTAAACTCTGTGTTTGAATGACTAAATCCTTGAATGTCTAAACTCTCTGATTTGAATGACCAATCCTGTAATGTTTAAACTCTGCGTTGGATGTTTAATCCTTGAGTGTTTAAACTTTGCGTTTGTGAATGATGAACCTCTGAGTTTTGAATACCAAATCTCTACATTTTTGGATTGATAAAACTCTATGTTTGTGAATGATAAACCTATGAGTTTTGAATGACAAATATCTGTGTTTTGGGTTGATAAAACTCTATGGTTGTGAATCCTAAACCTCTGAGTCTTGAATTCCAAATCCCTATGTTTTTGATTGATAAATTTTTGCCTGCGTTTTCGAATGATAATCTCTGATCACCTTGGCTCCTTGCAAATTATACAATGAATTCACCCTTTCTTTTTACACAATGATTTCATCTTCTTACACAATGATTTCATCTTTATACACAACGATTTCATTTTTCTTTACACAATGATTTCATCCTTATTTTTACACAGCGATTTCATCTTTTTACACAGTGAATTCATCTTTCTATACACAACAATTTTATTTTTCTTTAAACAGTGATTTCATCCTTCTTTTTACAGAGAAATTTCATCTTTTCACAGAACAATTTACACAATGTTTTTCTGAGTGATTTACATAGAAAATTTGTGATGCTTTACACAACAAATACATGATGATTCACCCCGTATATTCCCACCAATATCATATGTTGATAGACAACATTATCATAGATTAATTAGACAATGTGGGTAATATTTAATGGACTGCATGGGTAATATTATTAGACAATGTAGGTAATATATAATGGACTATGTGGGTAATATTTCTAGACATCCTTTTCTTGGTGTTTTCACCCAATGATTGACTCCATTTTTACCCAGTGATATCAATATATTTATTAATAGTTTTATCTTTAGATTTATACAGAGACTTGATAATAGGCAATGACTTTATCGTTGTACACAAAATTTTAGTTATGGATTTATTGTTCTTTAGTTATGAATTTGTATAGGTTAAAACACAGTGAAATCTTTGATATACAGTGATATCATGGACATCATTAATGGACATGATTTTATTAATGGACATGGTTAGACAACATTAATAACACATGATTTTATTAATGGACAACGATCTATTGATTGATGATTTATTATTAATAGATAGCACATGGTTTTATTGTTGATTTCTTAGTAAAATATAGCACATGTTAGACAATGATTCATCCATCAGACGACGAATTATTGTTGATAGCGATTTTATTGATGGGTAGCATATTGATAGATTGTGATTAGACAATGATTTTGTATGTTGATTAGAAAACAATTTCATTGTTACATAGAATATTTTTAGTTAGAATATTGTTTTTAGATAGCGATGTTACTTAGCATAATGTTTTTAGATAGCGATGTTATTTAGTGTATTGTTAGTTAGAATATTGTTGTTAGTTCACATATTATTGTTAGATAACATAATGAATTTTGGACAACTATTTTAAACTAACAGTTAAGATGAGGTGGAAGTTGTTGGCCTTTGACCAAGTTTTGGGAGATCCTTGGTCAAGTTGACCTAGTTTGGGACTTCGACAGTTCGTCGAAGGAGGAGCACAAGAAAAAGTTGATATCGTGGGATCTCAGCCCCTTTTTGGGTCCTTTTTTGGATTTGGAATTATGTAACAGGAATGGGATGTCAGCCCATGGGTTTACCCATGTTTAGGCCTACTTTGTAAAGTATAAATAGAAGTTTAGGCAATGTAAGGAGGGGCATCTATGTGATGTAAGGAAGTGTGCTAAGTGTTAGATCTATGTGATTGAAGGATTGTAAGTGCTTTGTGCATACTGTGTGAAGCTTGCAAAGCTGAGTGAAAGTGACTATAGAAGGCTTAGTTTTGTATCCTATCTCAGGGAAGGAGGTTCTAGTGAGTTGCGTAGATCACCTGTCGTATGCGGAGTAGGGTAGGGTTTTGAGGATATATGCATGTAACCTATTGAAGAAGATAATAAAGAAGAAGAGTTGGTGGATGTAGCCCCATGGTGGGGGTGAAGCACGTAAATACTGTGTTATTCTGCTTTGTGCCATGTGTTGATGTGTTTATGCCTTATTTGCTAAGTGCTTTGATATAGATAGATATATTTGTTTATGCTTTGTTCTAATGATGTATATGGATGTAGATATGAACTATGTGAATGTTCTTAGTGCTTGAATCTGCTATATTTAATCTACTTCTCTATGATAAGTGATTAGATACACCCGATATAGATGAATGATGTGATGCTTTGTTTCATCTACGCAGTAGATAGTGGTTAAATATAGATGAACTGTCAGTGCTAAGTTCTCTTTTAAGTATTACAATCACAGATCTGTGTCCCAGCTAAGTTTGCAAACACTTGAGTCCTGCAAGCACCCCTGCCTCTACCTCGGGTGAGACTTCATATGCTTTGCAGGTGTTGCCGAAAGGGCCAATAGTTAGGGTTTTGTTGGTGCGTTGTTGTAGCAAAGATCTGACCTAAAATTGTGAAATCTTTGTGCATAGATCTGTTTCTCTAGTGCGCAATACTCTACTTAGTTTGACAAACTCTGTGCTAAGGAAAACAAGTCTGATCTGAATAAAAGAGGTAATATCTAAAATCTTTGTGCCCTGAGAAAGGTAAAAGTGAGAATCTTTTATTAAAAGAGGTAAGATCTGCAAGCTCTGTGCTCTGATTAAGGTAAGAATATTGAAAATTTCTAGATCTGAAAGCTTTGTGCTCTGTAGAAGATAAGTGGAAAAACAAATTCAACAATATGGATCTAGGTATGTTTGATAGATTATGCCCTAGCTTGAAAACTAGGGCATTAATAGATAAAAGAAGGTTTGATATGAGTAGATATGATAAGAATAATGAAAAATATTTTTATACCTATGCATAGAAAGAATGTTTGGACTAACAAGTGGATACAGGATCCTAGAAAGAAATGTTTGCAGGTTAGCTACTGTGACCTTAGCATGCATGATCCAGGTGGATATCAGTGGCCACCCACCTTTTCCAATTGGCTCGAAATGACTTTCTGGCAATTTTGGTAATTTACTATTTTTAGCAGGTTTTTTGGGTCCTGAACTTTCGGGGCCATTTTGAGGCCCTAAATGATGTTTTTTGGGTATGTTTCTCTCGCAAAATAGCATCTACGATGCTATTTTGTCTCTAGCATTGTAGGCCTCGGATAGATCTTTCGAACGAGCTATCACACGCCTAAAATGGAGATCGTATGCAAAAGTTACAACCCCGAGAAGTTGATGTACTCACTTACCCAAACGGGGCCCACATGACTTTTGGCACTTCATCTCCTAGGGTTAGGTTTTTGGATGTTTAGGACTTTTGGAATTCTTTTTTATTGTAAAAGGGACTTGAGAGCCTCATTGTAATCGTCTTATTGCGAATGCGAGTAGCCGTCACATCTCTTCTCAGAGATAAGCTGCCACCATTCTAGCGAGTCTTTCACTCTGTATTTTTAAAGTCTTTGTACATTTCTTTGATTAACAAAAATCGTGTATTACTGTATATCTATGTTTATGGTTGCATCTCTGATACATTTCTGTTATATTATTGAATATTTTCAATATCTCTGTGCATTTCCGTATTATATCTCCTCTCTCATTTCGTGCCAAAAATAATCCAGATCAGTGGTATCAGAGCAGGTTGCTCTTGATCGTTTTTTCAGTGCATGTCCCCGACGAGGTCCAAGTATAGAAAGTTGGGTCTCGAGCTTGTCTCTCTTGAAGACAATTTCTCTCGCACACCCAAGAAACCCTCAATGGCGAAAGAAAATAAAAACAATGGAGCAGACGATCCTATCAATCTGTTGCTTGAGCAAGCTCTCATGCGACAGAGGGACAAAATGATGGAGAATTTGGCCCACATCCTTCAATGCCTGTCGATAGCATCAGGCGCATCTTCATCAAGAGACCACTTTGGAGGCACCTCGCCTTTCAAGGTACAAGTTAATTTTGATATTCTCGTATTTGAAGGACAAATAGATGCAGAAGCCCTAGAAAAATGGTTAACTCTGCTGGAAGGTTATTTCTTTGTTCACAATTTTTTCGACAAAGAAAAGATCACCTTTCCACTCCTTAAAGCTCTCCCTCATGTCAAACATTGGTGGGAAACTTACTGGGAGAAAAGTTCCACAGAGGAGTCTGGAATATATGGGGCCGATCCCACTTGGGATTTTTTTGTGGATGCGATAAAAGAATAGTATTACCCTGTTGGAAACTATGAGGACCAGTACATGAGATGGACCACACTGCGGAAAGAGAGGGGCCAAATAGTTCCGGAGTTCACCAATACCTTCCATACCTTGCGCACCAAGCTGGGTATCAAAGACTCCGAGCGACATTTGGTTGTTGTTGGCAGCCAATTCAATTTTTTCTATTGTCCTATAAGCTGCCTACACCTATGTATTCCGAACTTCAAATTGTCGTCGCATTTTTCAAATAGATGGTATTTCCATTTCTTGCGACTCTTGTGAATTTGTCTTCATTAAGTTTTCACGAGTGTAAGCGTGGAAACTTCTCCTTTCGAGGTCACATTTGCGATCACTATCTGAAATGTCGTCATCCTTTTATCGATATTTTCTATGGCACTTACCTTTGTTTTATCGTTATGTGGCTGAAAGGATTTTCGAACTATGCCTATTTGGACATTCTTATATTAATTGCATAACTTGATTTTATTAAACTTGTGAGGCACTGAGCATATAGATTTATATTTTTGTGACTTGCCTAGTCATTGAATTGCATAGGGGTTATGATTTATTTTTGTGTTTATATATATGATGTGATCCTTATAATAATCTTTTTATGGCTCTTGGCTTGTCAATTTTATGAGTATCGATTGGCACAATGGTTTAAAACTTTTGATTAAAACATTTATACAATGGTGCATTGCTAACATTTGGTGTTGGTTTCACGTTGAATATCAATGGTTTTAAAAACTATAGTTGTTTTAGCGCGTTGGCATAACAATCACCATTTGATTCTTTGGTTGGCCAAACAATATGGTTTTTGAACTATGCTATGATTGATTAAACATATGTGGAATGTGCCAGTTGTACTTTACCATAACTATTATGCAGGGTGGTGAATAACTCCACCACCCTCGCATGCACACGTTAATGCTTTCCCCCTTTGATCATTCATTGTTGTTAGACTGAATAGCTCTGCTCCTGTGCGTTGCTGAATTCGAACCAAACCCTTACCATTTGCTCGTCCCATGGCCCCAGTCGTCTGAGCTGAACCCAATGGGAGCCAGGCCCTGCTGATGTTTATCAGTGCCCGCAGTGACCTCGAGGAAAATGGGCAGCTTCCCTTTATACAAAAATTTGAGGGTTTTAACCTCTGCGTAGCTCGACAATTTTCTTTGACCTTTGATGGCTGTCAAGCCAAGGTCAACGATATTCAATTGGAAATTGATGAACAATTTATCAGTCTTTCTACGGGTTTGCCTGCCACTGGACAACGATGGTCCAAGAATTTCAAAGTAGAGGAGGTCCCGTGGACACTTCTCTTCCAGTCGCGTAAAATCACCTCCTGTGATAAAGGTTTGCCAACAACTATGCTTAAACAACGTTGGCATGATTTATTGATGATAATTAAACAGTTTATTACCTGCGAAGGTTGGTACGGGTTTGTGTTCTTACACCACCTTCGTTTGATTATGGTTTTTATGGGTTATCAAATCAATATGCCCTATTATTTGCATAAAAGCTTGTTTAAAATGTCAAAGAAATACAAAATAAATCAGGCTGATAGTAGCCTTTTTCATTATGGGTTGGTTAAGCTTATTGTTGTCTGTCATTTGAGTCGACACGGAGATTGTTGGAGCAATTTCATTGCTTGGAATTTTTTTGAGGATTCGAACCCTACATAGGTCGACAAACCAGTGGTGAGCGAGGTTAAGGTTGTACCTCCAGTACCCTACCATACCCTACTGCCCAAACCATTGGTCGACCTTCCTACCGACCTACCCCACACTGTGACTAACGGTGTTGAGACTGTTAATCCTATGGGAAAAAAACCCAAGGCAATCCTCACTGCAAACGCTAAAGGGAAAAATAATGCTCGTTTGATTTCGTGGATGACAAGAAATAAGCCAAAACCTCCTGTTGAGCCAAACCCTATCGTATTGAGTGAGGAATCTGATTCAGAAGTGGAGCATTTCTTGGCTAGATAATACCCCTATTCGCAAGGTTTGTGTGCCAAACCTTCATATGACTTTGTGTCAAACCTACCCCCCTACCTACGGGATGACCCTAACTACCCAGGCATTAAGTTGCCTTGTGGAACCCCCGGTCATTCACCCGAACCCTCTCCTGATCTGTCTAAATCTACAATGTCACCCTGTGATCAATGTAATGCATGGTTAGAGATGTATTATAATGATGTGTCGATTCTCCATTCAAAGATTCAATCTTTGGAGGACCAGGTTGCACTGCTTACCAGTCAAAAGGCTAAGCTACAAGCGACTGATAAGAAACAAAAGACGACAGGCTCCATCTTGTTTAAAAATGTGGAATCGGCGACAACTGTCGTGAATTCTAAGTTGGCATAATTGAGCAGCCTCATCATCACACATGTATGTTTTGATATCTCTTATTTATGTGACGATTTGAATTCCATTTTAAATAGATCTGCTTACAACATTGATTGGCTCTGTTACATTGTATGCATTCTATACATAGCTTTGCTTTGACTAAATAGAAGTTCGTTTTCCCAGTTTAGCTTCCATTGGATTTTCATCGATTTGATTGATCTTGGTGTGGATTTGATTTTTTTGATTGAGTTCAAATGGATGCTCTGCTGTCAATCAAATTTGTTTTTACAGGAAGTGTTTCTCATATCCAATTTAGAACACAATCACATTTCGTTTTGATTTCGTTATAATGCATATGCTATGATAGGCAACAATTTTGATATGGTTAATTGTTACGGTTTTATGTCCCATATGACTTTCGAGCAAGAAGAATACAATTCAGATCATTTCCAATGTGACTCTGTACAAACACACCCAAATCGTGAATAGATTCAATTCATAACAACTATGCTAAAAAATCAGTCGGTTAATTCGCATCGGTTTACTTTTAGCTCGACCATGTTATCAGTTGCATTCATATTGCAATGAATATTCTGTTTGAATTTGATTTGTAAAACGAGATTGGATTCACGATTTATTTCTATATTAAACTCTGTCATGATCCGTTTGAAATTAATGATTTTGTTCAATACCAATTAAGATTATCAGCCCAGTTTGCAATTATCACTTCTGTAGATTCTATTATGGTTGTGATCACTATTAATCGATCTTGTCTGTTGACTGTGAAAGGATCAACGATCGAAATCTATGACAAATTTTGCTTGGTTGATGTTGGTACGTATGATTTTATTTACCCATAATCAAAGCAATCTTTCTATCTTTGTATTTGATTAAATGATATGAATCTTTTGCTATATCGTTATAACTATAACAAGTGGAAAGTGATTTTTTTGGATCGGATTGTATTTATTGTTCAACAATCACATATGATATGTTTTTCAATTGGATATGAAACAATCTTATTGTTGTTCGATTTTGACTCATTTACCATTTTTTGTGGTAACAGAATAACAGAGTATTCCTATCTCTGTTTTCAATTGAATCATTTTGATCATGTTTAATGATGAATGATAAAATCATTTTGATTCGTTTTCAGGTAATCATTGGGAGATAATTGGATTTAATTCTTTTAGAAGATTTGATTTGATTTCAATTCTGATCCTGTATGTTATTTTAGACTAGCTACAGAATCAGATGATTCTGTAGCTAAGTCTGTAGAATTAGATTTTTATTGTTTTGCTAATAAAATATCTTTCTAACTTGTTATTTTTGGTCCATTGCAGATGAATTCGAAATTACATTGGATTTGATGAGCAATTAGGAGATATTTGAGATATTTTACTTGCATTTTAATTTCCTAGTTTAGTTGATTTTGGGAATATCTTCCCAGATTATGTAAACAGTTTGATACTATCCATAGGGAGGTTTTACCCTGTGGAAAGACTTATAAATACTTATTATTTTTGTAATAATGATCATCCTCATTCGTGGGAGAACAAGGATATGGAATTTTAATACAGACTGAGACATAACTTGATGTTTTGTTACATCTTTAGCTTCTCATGATATCAATATTTTGTTTCATGTTATGTGTATCAATTTGTATTTGGTTAATGACTACTTTAGCTATCTTAATCTTTTGCAAGTGATATAATTCAATCACTATAATCCATATCTGATTTCTTCTAGTATTTAAAAAACGTAGCAATTTCTTGATTCATTTTGTGAATGCCAGATTTCTCTTCTTCATTGATTGGATTATTACGTATAAGTTTTTGCATAACAGGTTTCCCTTATTGCAGAGATTTATAAATCATATAATTGTTATGATTTTTTATGTCTTGTTTGTCCTGTAAATAAACTCAAAGAGCAGCGCAGCCTATCGTTTATGAAAAGTTTCTGGACCAACCGGTGCGAGTTTACTTCCTCTGACCAGCTTCGAAGTCAACATACACAGGACAAACTTGGAGCGTTTCCAGGTCAACTTGTCATTTATTTGTTTAGTATATTTGTTAGTATTTTTAGTTAGATATATATGTTTAGTATATAGATTGTTTAATTTCAGTAAGTTTTATTTCTTATTTATAAAAAATCAACAAAAACATATTTCGCTATCTTAGGGCAGAATATAATGAGTTTTGCAGGTTTTAATTAAATCTGTAGATTGTCTATATTGTACATTTTGTGAATAAGTTATATTGTAGTTAGTAATTAGATAGTTGATTATAGTGAGTATAATATTAATTAGTAGATTGTATATAGAATAGTTAGTGTAGTTTAGTTTTAGTTTAATTAGTTTAATTAGTTTTAGTTAGATTAGTTAGTTTAGATTAGTTTTCTCTTTGGGTTTCTTAAAGACCTTAGAGTGGCCAACGAAGCCGCTAAACCCGTCAGGGTGGTTCATTCCAAATTGCTTGGGTTATTAGACAACCCCGGACCGGTTCCACTCTCCCAGTTGACGGACGGTCAATTTTGCCCTTCAACAGTTATGAAATACCATGGGGATCTACACAGATACATCCAGACTGAAATGGATTTTCTGGACATCTCATCACTCAGTGCTTCTTATCGATATGATGTTAAAATTGAGCAAAAATTTAAGCAACAGAACAAATGGGAATTCGAGTCCGCAAATCTGCAACAACCAAAGTATGACAAAGACAGACCTAACAAACAATCTCCTGAAAACTAGTCCAAGACACAGGAAAAGAAGTGTCACGGGAAGACAAAGAAGGACACTAGAAAATGGTGTGATTTCCACAAAAGCCCTTGGCACAACACCAATGAATGTCGCTCAAAATAGTCATTTGTGGCTGAGATCAAAGACAAGGAGTCGAACCCTGATTCAAAATTTGATTCTGAAAATACTGGTAAAGGACAGATCATTGACCCAGACCCCACTACTATTTTCGCGACCGCAACAATTCAACCAGAAGAACCAACAGATCCAAAAGAAGGGGAGCACCTTTTTCATTCACAAATGTGGGTGAAGGGGACCCTGCTGCATTTTATTGTTGATAGCGGAAGCCAAAAGAACCTCATCTCAGCAGAGGTCATCAAACAGTTGGGATTGTCGACAACACCACACCCGCAGCCATACAACATCGGGTGGCTTCGGCAAGGATGAGATATCCATGTCAACCAATAGTGTTTATTGTCATACGACATCCAACCCTTCAAGGATGAGGTATTATGTGATGTTGTCCCACTAGATGCCTGTGATGTTCTCTTGGGCCAACCATATATGTGGAAACGCCATGTTATCTATGAGTCTCGACCCCGTAGTGTCATTATTACTCTGGGGAGTCATCTCTACAGGATACTAGAGGTAGTTCGAACTAATGGCCCACCTAAATAGTGCCGCAAGGTAGTATCTCATACTACAAAATTCATCTTCTCCACTATCTATTCAAAAGGAGAACAAAAGGACACTGCAACCACTACTGTCTTGCCCCAAGCACCTTCTATCCAAAAGAAGCAGGCTGAAAAGGTTACAACAAAGTGCAAATATTCCTTATGCACATCATCCTATCATGTATCTCGACTTTTTTAGAAGCCTCAACCGCAACAGGTTCATGACAGATTTCCACAAACTAAGCAGCGCGATGTCTGCAACAAGATAAGAAACTCACCAAGATGCAGATTCAACAAATGTTTTTCCCTCTCCCCTAGGAACTCAACGCAATGGAGACCATTGCTTCCTAAGGAGGGAGGATTGATCCAGGTGGATATCGGCGGCCACCCACCTTTTCCAAATGGCTCGAAACGACTTTCTAGAAATTTTGGTAATTTACTATTTTTAGCAGTTTTTTCCGGTCCTGAACTTCTGGGGCCATTTTGAGGCCCTAAACGATGTTTTTTGGGGTATGTTGCTCTCGAAATATAGAATTTATGATGCTATTTTGTCTCTATCATTATAGGCCTTGGATAGATCTTTCCAACGAGCTATCACACGCCTAAAATGGAGATCGTATGCAAAAGTTACGACCCTGAGAAGTTGATGTACTCACTTACCCAAACGGGGCCCACATGAATTTTGGCACTTCATCTCCTAGGGTTAGGTTTTTGGATGTTTAGGACTTTTGGAATTACCGTTTATTGTAAAAGGGCCTTCAGAGCATCATTGTAATCATTTTATTGCGAATGCGAGTAGCCGTCACATCTCTTCTAAGAGATAAGCTGCCACCATTCTAGCGAGTCTTTCATTCTGTATTTTTATAGTCTCTGTACATTTCTTTGATTAATAGAAATCATGTATTACTGTATATCTGTGTTTATGGTTGCATCTCTGATACATTTATGTTATATTATTGAATATTTGTAATATCTCTGTGCATTTCTTTATTATATCTCCGCTCTCATTTCATGCCGAAAATAATCCGGATCAGCACAATATCGAAAGAGTTGGGAATCATTTTAAAAGAAAGAGAGGATTAACCCTATGTTACAGTTGCAAAAAACTGGGACATCTTACTAAGGAATACCCTGGGAAAAGACCAAGTTGTCTTTGCTGCAAAGCTATGGACATGAAGTATTGGATTTCCCTAGAATGATTGTTAAGCTTGAAGAAATGAACATGAGACAAGAAAACCATAAGGTAGATCCAGAAACTAAGATTATGGGAGAACCCCCAAAAGAATCACAAAAAATATTTCTAGATATGAAAGAAAACTTGAATGATCACTGACATATCATTTTATTAGAGATCTTAAAAGAAAAAGAATGCCTTGAAGAAAGAATAAGAGACTTCGACATTGATTGTGTTCTATATGAGGAAACATAGATGAATATAATGACAAAGAGAACTGGGGAAGCTATAGGGAGGCCTGATATGATTCCTTCATTAGGGGGAATATGACTATTCAAAGGAAAGTTGATAAACCTATGTGGAAATCTCACCCAGATATCTCACCCAGATATCTATGAATGCCAATGGAACTTCGACAATGGAATATTTTGAGATTATTAAATTTATTGAGAAAAGTACCCCATTTAACATGTTGCTCAGAAAACCTTAGATTTCAGAAGGAAAGAAGAAGAAGAAGAATTTTTAGAACAACAGAAGCAAGAGTTAAAAAAATTCATGACTAGAAGGATCACACACTTGATCGAAGAACATAAGAACAAATCGAATCTATCTAACACCAGAGACCCAGATATCGAAGTTGCAAGAACACTAGATGAACCACAGAAGATTGAAGTACCTGTTCCATATAGATAAGAAGGATCACACTCAGATCTTAAGAAAGAATCTCAACAACGCGAAGTAACTATGCCAAACGAAGATAAGAATAAGAATGGAAAAAGGCATACCGAGACAAAGCTCACTGGGAAGAAGGCTAGAAAGATAAATAAGAAGAGAGCTAAGATCGACAAGTTATAAAAGGTTCCAAAGGGAACTTCGTAGAAGAAAACTTTTCAAAATTGGAACTTCATCGGGATAACAGAACAACGTCACATGGCACTTCACCATGGTGAAGAAATATAGTCATTGGGACCAATATAACCATTCGGCCAACCCACTGAACAAGAATAAAGGCATCTATGGTTTGCCACTAGACTGTTGGACCGCACTGTAATGGACATAACAAAGTTAATGAAGGATTCTTGCCCATTGCAAGAGATCTGTTACCAAGTTATCTATTTATCCCGTTGCACCATGCACCGAGAACACTTTTGATAACCGTGCATTTGAGCATGCAGACTTATTGATTTTACACAGTCGTCATTATTTTATTTCCCTCTATCCTATTGTAGTGTCTAAGTTACTCATCAAACCCGAATATTTCCAACCCCGAGTGTGTATGTCGGACGAGTTGAGTGCTACAGAGAAAGTTTTTTAAGAAGTTTTGATCGACCTTATGACTGAAAGAGTCATGTCGATGTCTACAAGTATAAAAGTGTCATCAACGAGAGGACTACAAGCCTCTTCGTCGAATGTACGTGGAGCCATACCATCTTGACCATCAACAAAAAAAAGAACCGAGCATAAAGACGACCTCGCAAATGAAAAATGCATTCAAACCAAATTGCTTGATTACATTCCTCCTCTGGCTGGTGTGGCGAATCATGATAGTGTACCACACGATTTTGAGTACACTATGGTCACTACGTACCTCCCGAAGGGGATATGCGCAGTTGAAACAGACCAGTATAAGATTGCAGCATTAAAGTTCATTGACTTCAACCTTGGAGATCGCTAGGTCTATGGTATGCTCGCCCCATACAAGTACCTAACCAGAACTAAAGGGAAGAACTCAAATATCATACCTCAGCAGTGGACTATGGACCTCACGCAGTCCACCCTACTAATTGTCATGAATATCCCACACTTCGAACGACACCAGGAATTCAATGCATGCATCAAGATGCTACTTTCGTGTTACCATGGTGGTTACTTATGGATAGATCACCGCATTACAGTTGACCCAAAATTGATCCACGGGATCACAGGCCTGAGTATGCAAGGACGTGACCCACATAAATTTTATCGAGGAAAAGCCGCAGACCCCGCACTAGCATATAAGATCAAAGACTCCTATGGCGATGTCAAGAAGGGAACAAGAGGCTACAAGGTAGCTTCCATCCAGAGTGGCATAATGCACCTCACATGTCATCTAATCACTGGAAAGTTAGTAAGAAATAACCGACCTACACAGGTCGCTGAATTTGTCATTGACCTCACAACGAACTGCGTGGAAGGCGTACATATGAACTGGGCAAAGTACCTAGTTAACCAGTTGGAACTAGATTGTCAAGAAGCACAGGATCAGGGTTATGAATTTCATTTCAGCTGGCTCCTGATCCTCATTTCATTTGTTTCTTGGGAGATGTCGGAAGGAGAGACCTTCCCCGACATAGATCCATTTGAACCACTTTCCGTGAAGTTCGTTACCCTATGGTATTCAAATGATATGAACAAACAGTGGGAGTCAAATATTGTGTTTCATACATACTACCTACAGATAAAGTGATCCATTGAAGTCGAGCCTCGCATGAACCTGAACACAATACAAAGGTTCTGACCTCTGATGAAGTTCAACGTAGATCGACACTTCATCTACATTACAGTGAAAGCAGATGAACATCAAGAGAAGCTCCAGTCATATTACAAACTCTCAGAAGAATATCTTGAAGAGATCTAAGGACTAGTTAGTGGACCTCCTTATTCCCGCAGACCCTGTAGAGATGTCTGATTCTGACAAGCCAAAACTGCACATAATACACTCGGAACCAACAAAACGAAGAATACTAAAGAGGTCCAAGAGCTAAGAAATTCCTTAGAGAAGACTCCTTCCATATCATTTGAGCGAGGAGGTGATGAAAACATAGAAGAGATAAATGAAAGAGAAGATGAAAAAAAGAAAGGCGAAGTAAAATTGTCGAGAGATGAGAACAACCCTCGGAAGAAGAGGAAGGTTTCTCCCCAGAGACCCTCTTCATGAAAGAAATCGAAAGCCACCATGATGAAGATGCAGATTGTCCTCACCTCCGACGACTTTGAATTTATCATAGCAGCCATGAATGATGCTTCACTAGAGATAGCAGAAAAACAAGGAATGAAGCAGGAAGAAATGTATGACAGGATTGAAGTCGAGCTCCGAGGGGTACAAAAGGCTCTTTAGTCCAACCACGTAGTCTACACTGCACCTCTGCCATCGGGACAACCAGAGTTGGGAGTTGAGCCAACCAAACTCCACCGACTAGCCAAGATAGTCGAAGCTCACCTTCGTCGAGCATAAGAGGAAATAGAACAAGCCACCTAGGCTTTGACGCAAGTAAAAGGAGTACCTGTAGAGAAGTGTCGAACTGCAGAACATGAAATATTTCTCTCCAAGAAAAGTTTGATGAAGAAAAAGAACAGATACAATAAGGAAAATAACAGTTGCTCGTGGAGCAACTCAAAGTGAAAGAAGTGGTCAACATAGCACTTCGCTTTGTGAAAGTCGTAGAAATAAAGGTAGAGGATCGAGTCAAAAAGCAAGTATAGCATCTCACATTAGTTATTGAGTAGCTACAACAACGCATGGCAGATATAGAACTCCACACAGTGCCCGAGACTCCATAGGATGTAAGGGATCAAAGAGAACCGACTTCTTGAAGTGAAGTTGAGTGAATAAAATTCCTTGCTATGGAGTGTAATAAACTCATTGATCACAGTTCCCATACCTACAATAAACTCACTGAGAATCTAGAACCGAAGGCACTAGATTCGTATCTCCAAGAGGCGAACTATCAAGCATAAAATATATAGGCGCAGCTGAAGACCCTGTTAGCTGTGGAAAGAATGAACCGCTCCCAAGAGCAATGCACCACCCAACAACATATCCACAATATCCAGTGAAGATTTATGGAAGTAACTTAGAGGCTACAACCTATACAAGATAAGGTCTATCAATTATTCATAGAGGTCGAAGGCCGAGGAGTATAGCTAGAGCAGGTTTTCAGTAAAGATGAACAGTGCCTCGAGGGACCTGTGAACGAGGTAGTCATCCAAGAGTTCACTGCACAAGAGGTCATGGAACAACAACAGGTCAAAGAAGCCTGAGCCCAGCTCGAGGATTTAAAAGAAAAACTACCTAGATCAGAGTGACTCGAGATGAGTCACAGGTGAGTGTTGGGGGCCTATTATCCCTTGACCAAGTTTTGGGAGATCCTTGGTCAATTTGACTTATTTTGGGACTTCGGCAGTGTGTCAAGGGAGGAGTGCAAGACGAAGCAGAGATTGTAGGATCACAGCCCTTTTTTGGGTCCTTTTTGGGATTTGGGATTATGTAACAGGTATGGGATGTCATCCCATGGGTTTACCCATGTTTAGGTCTATTTTGTAAAGTATAAATAGATGTCTAGGCAATGTAAGGAGGGACATCTATGTGATGTAAGGAAGTGGGCTAAGTGCTAGATCTATGTGATTGAAGGATTGTAGGTGCTCTATGCATATTGTATGAAGCTTGCAGAGATGATTGCAAGTGACTATAGAAGGCTTAGTGTTGTATCCTAGCTCGGGGAAGGAGCATCTAGCAAGTTGTGCAGATCACCTATCCTATTTGGGGTAGGGTAGGGTTTTGACGCTCTGTGCATGTAACCTATTTAAGAAGCTAATAAAGAAGAAGAGTTGGTGGATGTATCCCCAGGGTGGGGGTGAACCACATAAATACTGTGTTATTCTTCTTTGTGCCATGTGTTGATGTGTTTATTCCTTATTTACTAAGTGCTTTGATATAGATAGATACATTTGTTTATTCTCTGTGCTAATGATGTATATGGATGTAGATCTGACCTATGTGAATGTGCTTAGTTCTTGAATCTGCTAGATCTAATCTACTTCTCTATGATAAGTTCTTAGATACACCATATATGGATGAATGATGTGATGCTTTGTTTCATTTGCACAGTAGATAGTGGTTAAATATAGATGAACTGTTGGTGCTAAGTGCTCTTTTAAGTATTCCAATCACACATATATGTCCCAACTAAGGTTGTAGATACCATATTCCTGCAACCACCCCTAACTCTACCTCGGGTGAGACTTCATATGCTTCACAGGTGTTGCCAAAAGGGCTGGTAGTTAGGGTTTTGTTCGTGCGTTGTTGTAGCGTTGAACCCTGGGTCTGCCCCTGTGCCAACACAAGTTCTTTTAATGACTAATAAAACCCCTTGAATTCGTGTTATTAATATATTAATCTACTTTGTTTATGATGATAAGCATTGTTTTGGCATAACAAAATGTAAATACTAATTCTTCTATCACATATGATTAAGCTAGCCTTCAAATAACATTCTACTGTATAGAGAATTAAAATAGAATATCCTTGCACACTAGTTTTTGATATTGTTCAAAGTTTTTTGTTTTATAATGTGGGATACTTCATTAAAAAGTGTCTCATAATAAAACAAGAAATCCTTTGATTAGTTGGCTATTTTAATTTGAATGATGTCACCTTGTGTCTTGTCGACTTATTGATTGGGTTCTTGGGTACAATCTTCATGTAATTATCGATAGATAATTTGGTCTCCCAGCGCGAGGGATTTAGCTTGGGTTAAAGGTATAGATATGTTATGTTGTGCCATGGCTACTGTCACACCTATCTCCTTGTGACGACATGATTCCTGATGAGGGGATCGTTACACACCCCGATGGATAGATGCAAATGATAACCTGGCTGGAGTCTTGTGCTTGTCAATGTGGGCGTATTGTTCGTTGTAATTGATGTTGGTACTTGGTTTTGTAGCACCTTAAGGCGTTTGGTTTTGCACACTGTAGAGGTTTCAAGTTACTGGTTGTCGAAGCCCTTGTGTCAGGTTGTTGATGTTGTTCTTTAGATTGTAGGCATTGTCTTGCTTGTGTTGGGCGAGTAGTCATTTTTATTTGTCTATTGATTATTGCATGTTTCGTCCAGTTGCATGAAATGCTAGTATGTTGAGTCGTTGTTATCTGTTGCCTGATTTACATGCGTTGTGTTCATCATCAAGTGGTGTTGTTTAACTGGTGTCGTTATTACCTTCCTGCTTAAAACAAACAAAAAAATAATATTTTGTGTTGAGTCGCTTGTAGTTGTAACAACGAGATTGTTGCAGATTTAATGTTAAATGATCATTAATCTTCGGAGTATGACCAAATTTATATTTAAAGGGTCGTTTTTTTATTTCAATAAATAAGTTTAAGTTATATAAGTTGTATAGATTAAGTGTAATTTATTAGTTGTATTTTTTTCATTTTATAAAATTTAGGGAAAACTAAAGGATAGTATTTATGGTAAAATTATATCTTAGTAAAACTATTATTAATTATATTAACTTCGTGTAATTTATTAGATATTTTTTAAATGTGTAAAGATCAAAACTTAAAAGCCAATTAAAAATAAATATAATTTTCAAAATACTAATAACAAACTTAAATCAACAAAATTAAATAGTGAAGAATATTAAAGATCGGTTATTCATGTAAAAATTTAAAAGTGTATGGACAAGTTTGGACTACAGAATTAATCTTTTATTTTCATAAATATATATAAATTGCATAACTCGTATTTACTATTTATAATGAATTAACGCTTTTACATCGTTGAAATGTTATATGGTTTAATTAATACTTAATAATTTATCCAACTATCTTATATTTAAATATTTTTAGTAAATGCGATATGGTAGTTATATTTCATATGAAATTGTTTTCACAAAATTATTTATTTGTAAAATTATTAGTTTAAAAATCTGATTATAAACCTTATAATTTAATAATTTGTTAAAATAAACTATTTTCAATTTATAAATATATTTGTGTAAAACTATACATATGTATTATTACCCATTCAATAACTATCTCTCATGTTGTATATCAATCCTAACATACAAACAATAATTTTATGCTTTATAAATTTGATATCGAATTTATATCTATGTATTACTAGCGATTCAATAACTAGCTCTCAGATGTTTAATTATTACACATATGCATTACTACCTATTGAATAAGTATGTTTGACGTTGTATATTAATCACTACACATACAAATAATATTTTTGCCATTTATAAATATGATTTAAATAGTTTTATTAAATTTTTAAAAATAATTCAATCAAAAACTTAACATTAGTTTTATTAAAACGGTTTAAAAATTTATTGCATACATCAAAATGTTGATAAATATTTCCTATCTCACATTACATACATAAAAGTTCTTATGAGAAGATTACGATAAGAGTATTACATGATAGAAAATATGATAACTTTACAATTTAATTGCATACACTATTGTAGGCCATGTTCATGGTTGTATTTCCGTAGAGCATTAGAAACATCAAAACTAGCATTACCAGGTCAAAAGTATATTATATTTGAAAGAGAATAATAGGCTAGGGAGATTTGAGATCATCTGTGAGTTCCAAAATATTTTCGGAAATTTGGTAGGGTAAGTGTTTAAATTTTATTGGTTACTGTTTAAATTGAGTATTTATTTATTTATTTTTATGAAAGTGTGGGAAGGTGTAGTCAACCTGTATAAAATTTTATGTTTGGCTCTAGATCAATTGAGTTAATCATTAATACTATTAAGTGTTTTTTTATTGTATATTAATTAATATAGATTTATTTTTTTAAGAAATGTTAAATAAAAAAGATTGTTTTATTTTGAAAGATAAAGTAGAATTTAAGGATACTAAGATTTCCTTTTTTAAAATAGAACTTTTTTAAGATAAAAGTTGTACTTATTATTTATTTTATAAGAATGAAGAGGTTCATGAAAGTGGCATTGCTAATTCAATAAGGAATTGGCCCCCTCTTTATTTTCTTATTATTTACTTTTAAATTGCATGGATCCTTGTTCCACTATGAAGTTAAATAAAAAAAAGAAAAAAAAAATATATTGAAAATTATTTTTTACAAAGTAAGAGATAATATGTATATTAATTATTTAATTTTATTTTTGTCAAATTGTATTATTATATTTTCTTTATATTTTCAGTATAAATCAAACAATTTTTTTTATAAATATTTAGCTTAACTTTATTTTCATTATAAAATTAAAACATAAAATTGATAAATTTTGAAAAGATATTTACCTTAACCCTATATGAGTTAAATATGAAGAGAAATAAAAATATTATATAATCCATTTCTAACCATATATGTTAAAAATGAATTTATATTATTTTTCTTTTTAATAGTTATTTTCCATCTCCTTTAACATAAATTTTCAAATTATATGGAGATTATCGTATCTAAATTTGTGGCACTTTATATGTTTTATATTTTTTAAATAAAATAAATTTATATTTATTGTTTTATTTTTGTAATATTGGAGTCAAGTAAAGTTGTCCCTTGTTCTCTATCTTTTTTGGCATATAAATTGATAAGTTAGAAGATTGTTTGGAAGAAGCACGTTGTGTCAGCCCAATTCTCACTGGTGTTTTCTTTAATCTAGTTCTTTATGCAGATGATATCGTTCTTATGGTGAGGAGTACCCACGATCTTTGAAAGCAATTAAGAATCTATTAAAACAAAAGTCATGAACATTAAATCTAATCAGATCACATATGATACTTTTTAATATGACAACAACAACTTGGAGGAAGTGACTTCAGAAAAATATCTTTGTATCAATATTCTCCACAAGTTCAACTAGAATTATAGCATTGAGAAAATGATAAATGGAGGATGGAAATCTTATTATGGGATTGAAAAAAATTGTAAATGAGAAGATATTTGGATATGGGATAAGAAAAAACTCCTTTTTGAGACTCTTTTTAGTCTTGTTATTCAATATGGATGTGAAGTTTGGGGATTCCATATCTTTATAGAGTAATGGAGAAGGATAGAGAAGATCCAAAAGAATTTTATAACCTATAATCTCAAAAGCAAAGGAAATATTCCCTATCCTATCCTCCTCTTAGAGGAAACCCTTTCCTCCATAGAGAACATATATATAACTAGATACCTATTATATAGGAACAAGTTAAACAACCTCCAATAAAAGAGGATTCCTAAAATTACTTCAAAATCCATCCAAAACCATGTTTGAGTCAAGCAGGGATGGTATAAATGGCCAATCTTAGGTAATCCAATGTGGAATAATGAAAGAGTTCATTTTGTAGAATAAGGATACTATGAAAAATATTATTAAATACAAATTTAAGGAGAAAATTTGGTGTGATAAAGAGTTACAGGAAAAAATAAAATTAAGGTTTTATAAGGACATAATAAACTTTAATCTGGAAGAAAAAAAATATCTGTATATTTTGACAGGTGTAAAGAAAAAAATAAGCATCGCTAAAATAAGAACAAGTTCTCATGAGCTCCATAGTGAAACTTGACATTGTTCAATTCCTAAAATTCCATGGGATGAAAGAATATGTCACTTTTGTGACAATAAGAGGGTTGAAAATGAAAAGATCTTTATCTTTCAAAATATGTGTCACACAACCAACCTTCCTAACCTTTTAACTCAACAAAACTATGGTGATCTTGAAAATATTTTGTTAATCCTTTTCGAGCACAATTTTTTTTTATAAAAACTTGTAAGTAATTCCTTACCTTGTTAAGGTCGGATAAACCAATTTAGTCTCAGTGAATGTTAATCAACATCTTCATCAAATTGAAATATCAAATTTTAAAATTATATTTTATTAATTTAATAAAAATATCAAGTGAACATGTTTTCTTAAAGTTATGATTTAATGTTATAAATAAGTTTTTTTTTTTAATGAATTCTATGTTATAAATAACTATGTCTTTATGAAGTCTAAATGGGTTTTATAAGTGTTTATTTTAGAAAGTCACTTTGCATAATGGAATAAACATGATTTCATACGCTAACTGTGACAGCCCTTGGAAAACTAGGAATACTTATAGATGGAGCCAAACCATCTTGGTTATAAAAATGATGTAGGCATTGGGGTTCATTGATCATAATTACATAGTAGAATTGAAGTATATATTGAACATATAATGAGGTTCAATATATTGTCAATAGAATGAATATATGTGATATAAATTTTATAATTCATGATCATTATTTATGTTGACACTTATTAAAATTAATGGTTAATATTCTTATGTTTTATTATAGTAGTAGTTTAAAAGTTTTATTTTTTTTGGTTGTTTTCTAGTAATTTTTTTTCTTTTGATTTTGTCCAAAATTTAGTGATCAATGGTTGGATATGCAGATTTGAGTGGCTAAATTTATATAATTTTAGTGCCCCAACGGTTTTTATTAGGCTGAATCCATTTATACATTTATAATACAATTTAAATAACAAAAAATAGTCAAAATAGCCATTTTGTCCAAATTTACATCACCCCATTCCAACCAAAAACACCTCAAAAAATAAAAAAAATTTAACTTAACACCTTTATTATATCAACAATGTAAATGTTTTCCCTGCAATCAAGTGGTAGGGCTGTAAAAATGTGGGAGCTAGGGGAGGGAATAAATTTGTCCTGCCCACGATCACCCTCAAAACACCTATCTCGTCCCCTCCTCTATTATGAAATGATTCCTCTCTGATTTTATGATCCCCGTTCATCGACGTCCTTTCCTTGAGTCATGGTAATTTAAACCTTCCTTCCCTAGCTTTTCCGGCTATACGGAATTTCGTTTCCCATTATGAAAATTCATTTCAGTTTAATGGATGTCCTCTAGACCAGGGCTGTCCCTATCTTCTCCCCTTGTTTTATTCGCCCCCCACGAACCCTTTTCCTCCCACTTTTCTACTTATTGTTTCTATGTGCCTCTCAGTCACCCTTCTATAATTTTTTTTGACTCTCCACTCCTCATATTCTCTCCTTAGGCTCTCCCTCCTAGCTTGTTCTCCTTCCAGATCCCTCTTCATGGCGTGTGGAGGCTCCAATCATCATTTTCTGGGAAGGCAGCATAGTATAGTGATTTCCAAAGCTTACTTAGAGGAAGAAGATTCAGTCACTAACTATCAAGTTCATACTCTCTGAAGGTACAAGTAGAGATCGATCTTGTTGCAGTATATGTGAGAGTTTTATGCCATTTCATTGAGGATGATGTTGTCGATGCGAACATTTTTCCATGGATTCCCCACCATGGGCCTTCTCAAGCTAGGGAGTCCAAATATTATAAAATAGTTGAATTCTACCGATATTTGAAGACAGTCATGGATAAAGTTCTTGTGGAACGTCATGAGGCCCACTACGAAATTATTTGCTAGAAAGATGATTCCTAGCTACATAGGAAGATTGTGGATCACAAAATCAAATTGCTCGCTGAAAACATTGCATATATAGACCTCACCAAGCTTACATATCATGAACCCTAATTTCCATTTGTAGATGATCATCCTCCTTTGGTCTATTTTTTTTTTTATAGATATCTATTATGTTAATCTTTCTTCTTTATAAAATCTAGTTTTTTTTTTTTTTATAGATATCTATTATGTTAGTCTTTCTTCTTTATAGAATCAGAAGGAGGGTATCTTTATCCCCTCCTTACCCTAGATATCATAGTTTTAAATTAGATATTTTTAGATTTATTTATTTTTCCGTAAGTTTATGGCATACCATGTTATGTAGTTTATTCTTTACTTTGCTTCTAGTTTCCCTAAAGAATAGTAAAATAGTTTTTGTAGAGTCTTTTTCATGCTAATATAAAATTATGTGGATTGTTAACTCAAAAAAAATATTGATGTTTGAATTATCCAATAACATAATAATTATAGAAAATTAAATTAGTGGGGATTCAAAGTCCCCAACCACATGAAACTACCGTGCATTTATAATATAAGGTGATAAATGTTTGTTTCTCAAATATTTTCATTTATTGTGGTAACCCAAACATTAATTAAAACATTCTAGTCTATCATATTTAATAATTTCCTTTTTAAATTCCATATAGAAGTCAAGTTGTATGGTTTTAATAGTCGAATTAAGTATCATGGAATGACATGTTCTAGACTTGACATGGTGAAGTCAAGCTATGTAAATATTGATGTTGAAATATAATATATAATAGTGCAATATGCTTGTAAATAGCATAAGAGTGACTATGATTCCATCATAGGGGAAGAGTAAAGGAAGTCTATGGGAAATAAAATCCTCTATTTCCAAATGTGAGTCTTAAATCTCATCCATTTTTCACTATGCACGTTAAATAAAGAGATCCACCTTCTTTAACTTATAAAGCCAATCATTGATAACATTTAAGAGGTTTTTGGGGAAATATTCTCATGTACTTATTGAAGCATGAGTTGATTACAATCATTATGAGGAAGTGTAAAATTGCTACATGGCTAGTATTATAAGTAATATCACCCTTCATTTCCCTCAACTCTTTAATTTCCATTCACTAAATCTTTTATTCCATCATTATCACAATCATATTGTAGACATCTCATGTCGCCCACATAGCTAACCATGAAATGGTTTGGTAATTGACTAAAATTAGTGTTGTGAAGAGGAAATCATAGATGGTCTGTGAATTAAATATAGGTATAGGTCAAGATAGAGGTTAGACAAGTTAGGAATACATCACTAAGTATGCATTTCCCACTCTTTGGATCCTTGAGAGAAAAGTACTATTCTTGTAGAAAATTCCCCAAAAAAATATAGTATATTTGGTTCATGTTTCCCGCGCTAAAAGGATTGGAGGAACATATATCCATGAGGGACTATTCAATAGAGGATTGGAGGAACATATATCCATGAGGGACTATTCAATACAGAAAGGGAAGATATTTTTTCTGTTGTATGGTGTAGTGAAAGAGAGGTCCATGACTATTGAATGGCTACTTCAGATGTTTCAAGTACTCCATAATTAATAGATTAAGTGAGCATGGGAGAAAATAAGTTGGGTTGAGAAAGATAAAATCTTGTATTCTAGTTTCTTCAACTTCACGGCATCATAATCTTAACTTAGATGTGGTATGACAGAGGATACAATAAAACCCTTAACCAAAAATTTATATATATATATAATGTTTTAATTAATTATCCTTCAATTTGATTAATAACATTTAATTAATAAAAAAATATATTAATCCATAAATTTATTTCCATAGATTTTAAATGTTATACAAGTACCATTTTATTTACTTGTAATCTTTCTAAATAGACTTAAGAAATATAATTAAACATGAGATTAAAATTTAAAATCTTTATAATGTGGCTACTTGTCACATGGCTACTTATAAACACCATTTAAGAGGATACTTCCTACAAAATCCATTTTCAAATCCAAAATGTTTTATGGAAATTTAAGATTATTGTATTGATTTAAATGTTATATATTAAAATTATTATATTGATTTAAATATTATATATTATTTGATTCATTTTAATTATAGATTGACTAAGAAATTGAGTTAGAATTCAGAGGATTTACTTAAACTTAATTTGATAATTAAAAAAATAAATTTAAATTACAAAAATAGGTTATATTAATAGTTTTATAATATGAATTATTAAGATTATTTTAAAATACGAATAAAGATTATTGAAATTAATTTTTATTAATAATTTTAGAAAATAGTTTAGATATTCTATAAAATCATTAAATCAAATCCTAAAAATTTGTTGATTACACATTTAACAAATAAAATTCAAAGTTTATATTATCAAATTGTTGATTAGACACTTCAACAAATAAAATTCAACATTTATATTATACTTGATTATAAGAGATGTTGCTACTTTTAATACAAATTGAGTGTATAAGGAGATATAATCTTGAATTTAATTACTATTTAAAAAAGAACATAATTTAATTATTAAAATTATTAACACATTAAAATAAAATTGTGTAAATACTTTTTTACATCTAACTTTTTATTAAAAACATTAATTTTAATTTTAATATTATGCTCTTAGATGTATTTCTATGAATATGTCTTTATATGCAACTTTCTCCATAGGTAAACATCGTTTTTAAAGAAACCTACCCATTATAAAAAAATCTTCCCAAAATGAAACTAAGTAAGTTACGTTTTAAGTTGAAGTGTGTGACACTTAACGTAACTTTCTTCTATAGTTTCTGCTACTGTTACCTACTAGTGTTCCCCAATGAGCCCTTCCAATTCTTGATCGAGAGCCACCAGCTTGAATCGACTAAGAGGGCCATTAGCCATTTCACCAGCTTCAAGTTCCGGTGGCGGGATAGACAATTCTGGTTGAGGAGAAAGTGTCACACATTTTATAGCCCTTTGAAGATGTTACGTTAAGGATGTTGATTACAATGTAGGCCAATGAAATTCAAATAAAGAAATGCAGGAAGTCTTATCAAAATTTAAACGTGTATCAACAAATTTAGAATACAAGAATTAATCTTCTATTTTAATAAATGCCATTAAACTATAAAACTTATATTAACAAATTAATTAGTTATGCTTACAACGATGAAATGTTAAATGAATTAATCAATAATTAACAATTTATGTTATACCAATATCTCAATGTCTTATCATAATCATGTATTTTATATAATATTACTTTCATAAACTGATAAGTTTTTCTACCAATCAATCAACTAACTTATTTTAAAATCAATGTAATGATTTTATAACATAGTCATACGCTAAAATACTTTTATTTATAATTTTAATTTAAGTTTTTATTTAATGGACAATTTTTATGATTTTTATGGACAATTTTCACTCAGGTGTCATTTTGACTAAGAAATTTTCCAGTGACATTTTACAGGGCATTTTTCACTAAGGCATACTTCTATTACCCTAATTATGAAGGCATTGTCATGGGCCATTTTGAGTGAGTAAGACATATTTATGGGAGATTTTAATTGAGATATTTTCAAGTGGCATTTTCATGGAGGAATTTTCACTGAGGCATATATCTACAATTCTAAAATCTATGAGTTTGTTCTAATCAAGTATACAACTTTCTTTTCCCACTCTTATTTATAATTTATTTAATCTATATTCCTTTATTTTAATATCAACAGTTCAACGACCTTGAGATGTAGAGCAATCGATGATAGAGTTCATTGTTAAGGAACTCTATTATGTGAAGTCACTCATTCGAAACCCTCAACTTACCTTGTGTGTCACATGCGGGGTTGTGTTGACATGCTTGGAGGTTATAGTGGTAACAATAAGATAAAACGACTTTGTGTCATGCAAATACATTCCCGACTAGTTGTTGATTCCGCTAGTGACAAAAAAAAATGAACATTTTACCTCATGTACCAAAACCTCTCAAAGGGAGACCTAAAAAAGTAACCGTAAATAGTCTTTGTGAGTATACAAAAGCATTAAATAAATGTAGAGAAGAAAGTGAAGACAAACTTCAAAAAAAATTAGAGGCAATGCTTGATAATAAGTTTAGATTCTTTGAAAACGAGATTTATAAATATATAAACAATAAAATATTAGGATTGAATCCTAAGTTTCATAAAATGGAGACTAGATTACAATAAATGGAAAAGAAAAGACAAGAAAATAAAGAATCAACCCAAGAAGGAGAGGTCATTAATATAGAATATCTTAATCTAGGGATCAAGATTAAAGATCTAGAGGTAAATATAAATAACAATTTTTCCCTAAATAATTTAGAAAGTGAATTCTATATCAAACTCATGAAAGAGGAAATGAATAACTTTATAGACTTAGAACATGGGTGTAACAAAAGAGCCTCTAATGCCATAAATTTTAAAAGAGAAAAAAGATGTGGAGATGCTAGCACTAGTAAGAACTAAAAAATTATTACAAATTGAAACAACATGTCTTGTAGAAGCAAAGATGATGTGTAAAATAATTAAGAATAAATATAAGTTAATACATATTAAGGTAATCTCTAATCATCATAAATATGGCATATTTAGTAAAAATATAAGTGTAAAAGGGCCAAAATTATTTATAAATGAAGACCTCATTCCAGAAGACCAAATTGAATTAAGGAAGGAATTTCAAAAGGTAAAAGAAGCGAGGAAAGATGTTAGGGTCCTAACCTCCCTAACCCTCATGTATATAGAATAATATATTTTTCTATGTAATAAAGTCCATCATTAGTAAATAAGTCCTATGTAATAATGTGAACATGTCTAATGTAAGAAGACTTACTAGTAAGTTTCGCCTCTAGAAATTTCTCATGAATATAGAAACAATATATATATAGAGGTAGAAAGCATTGAAAATATTTTCTTATGAAATCATTTGTACTCGAGTTTTGGTCTATTTGAGATTTCCACCTCGAAGAGGCAAGTGAAATTTTCTCTCAAGATAGTAAAGGTATCATCATTTGCATCTATATTGCCACTATGTTTATTGTTTCATCTATTTCTATTAAATATTTTTGGTAATAATTTTGCTCTACATGTTTCCTTCTGCTATCTTAGAAGTGGTATTAAATCCCTTTCCTCGACATACTTTTAGGGGAAAATAATTAGGCTAGATATGTGTTCGAACATGTATAAAGAACCACAATGATTTTTTGTTTAGTGGGTAAAAATATGGATGGGTAAGAATACACACATGAACTACAGATGGTTTCACCTTGCTGGAAACCCCTATAACACATGTTGGTACTCCTTCAAGTAGTACCACATCAGATATTACCTAAACCTGGAATTTCACTCCTCCATCCTCTTGGGTATATCTAGAGTCCTTTATATGTCCTAAAACTAGCCATAGATTCCCCATTTGACTTTTTCACTATTATAGTGTCACTCATAGCAACACTCAGGAATACTACTCTCGCATAACTTGGTAATCGAGTAGTACAAATAATGGTACAACATATCCTCCTTAGTTATCTTTGCGTGATATTGGAATGCTTACTACTATTGGACCCCACTAATATACAAGAGAGGGATAGCATACGGCATTCTCTTGACCTTAGGAACCCCCAAACCCTAACGCTTTCTCCCATAATAGAAAATATTAGAAAGAGTATTGAAATTTTGCACATCTAATGTGGGAAACCGTGCTTCCTGCTACGAGGATGTGAAATTCCTACACAATATTTATTATTAATAATTTTGGCATTCTTTCATTGTAGTATTAAATAAATAGGACGAAACATCGTAGGAGTAAAAGAAAAATATAAAGAGTAAAGTGGCCCCACTAGCACCCTTATATGGGACCTATCCCATTGGATTCCTCTCTTTGCATTGATCACAGTGTGATTTACTTGTATTTTTCCACCATAATTTTTGCAAACATATTATTATATGTTTTGAGTATAGAATCACATAACTAAGTAAAACTCTCATAATTATTTCACAAGGAAATAGTTATTTTGTCACAATTTCATAATTGAAAAAAAAAGTCATAATGAGTTTGCAAAAGCTCATACTTGAGCATAAAACATGAGCAAAAACCTCATTAGAAATAAATTCATAAAAAATTGGAAAAATGTCATAATTAAACATGAAACTAATGCATAACTTGTAATTTCTTAGTTCATGTTGTAACATTGTTTAAATTTTAATAAAAATCATAACTTCTTAATATTTGGTTTGGTTTTAAATTATTAGTTAATTAGTTAGATAGTTGTTTGAATTTGAAAATTTTCTTTCATTTTTATTTGAAGTTTAATTTAGTTTAGTTTTTAATGTTGTTTAAATTTTATAATGCTATTAATTTTAATAAATAGATTAATAAAACTTTAATAGGATTTATTATGGTGTATTACATGTATCCATAAATTGTTATTACATCACAAGTAGATTGAGCATGATTATAATAATTCAACAGTCCAAATGTTATTTTTCCTCACCCTTCATATCCATGATTTTCGACAAAACCACAGGGAAGTGACACGTTAATTCCACCCCCTTGAATGGTTTTCAAAACCATTATATGACCCCCAAAAAAACATACAAAAATGATGAAGTGACAACGAGGCATGATTATGTCAGCTGAGGAAAATGTGAAATGACATTTGTTTTAAAATTTATATATTTTAATTAGTCATTTCAACCAGTTAGAGTTTGCTACATATTTTAGCGTTATTTATGATGATTAAAAGTTAAAATATTGCGGTTAAAAGTTATTCCCGTCAATGGGAGATTGAACTTAAAATTGTTCGAATGTGAAATTTCAGCCAAATCTCTAATCTCTCTAGCTTAAGCTTTATCTCGGGTATTTAAAAACCGTTTCACTCTCTCTTATTTTAATTTAAAAAATGGAATTGTTTAATTCTCTTAAAACCATAAGACAACTTATTTCCTAAGAGAAAGACTTGGTCGATATGGATAGTGATATATATGACCTAGCATTGTATTTTGACCTATTTGAATTACACCAATTATCTATGCAAGATTTCAGAGACCTTCATGATTTTTATCATGCATGGGATTCCGATTTAGCGAATTTCATTGTTCCTCATACATACCATTTTCCTGAATTCATATCTTCATGCACCAAAAATAACAATCTATCTCAAAGGTCTGTCATTTCATAGAATGGGGTTAGCATTATTTGTGATAAATTTCCAATCCATTAATTGAATGTTTAACTTTCCTCAAAACCCTCAAAGTGAAACATTAAATTAGAAAGTATTAGCTACATGTTTTAAAGAATTAATTTATGGAGATATAATTATTTTACTTCAGTCCTAGGGTCAAAATATCAATATTTCTAAAGATAGTGTCATCCTTAAAACTAATACTCTTCCTTAAATATATAGGAAGATTATATCAACGATGACTACAATTTTAGGTAATGACAATGATAAAACTGTTGATGAGTATATTCTTGGGTTTACGAGTTCTATATGTCCACCTACTTTTACACCCCTAGTGAAGTACAATTATGCCCATTATTTAGCTGAAAATATCCATTTTCAATTGTTAGAGTTTGAAGCTAGTTATGTCCTTGTCCTTTTAAATCAATCACGATGAAGCTTCACCTAGAATTTTCTCAAAATATAAAAGTTTGTTACAATTGAGTCCTGATACAATGGTAGGAGATTGGTATTTTTTTTAATATCACACATAAATTAGAATTTATGGTGCTATAGTTCAACCTTTTTCTGTTGCCTATATTTCTAACACCTAGATATTTTTCTCTTGAATTGATAAGGAAAAAACAAATTCTCATTATATTCATTTTGTGTCTAAGAAACAAAAGGAAACTTTTCAGTTGAAGAAGAAAGTAGAACCTTTTATTGTAAACAATAGAGCATCTTTGCAAGATGCAAAGTTCTTCAAGAAATGGGATTCCAACAAGGTGAAATATGGATCTATGATCCTCATTCTATTATTTCCACTCAAAGAACGGATCTTCTCTCCTCCCCTTGTCACAATCAATCAAAACCACAATTGGGGCTACTAGATAATCAAGATATCTTGGAAGATATACAGAGAATTTTGTAAATTCAAGAACAAGGTTCTATTCAACCATCACAATCACCAGTGATAAGAAATCCACAATCATTTGAGAAGACATATCAGAGAATAAGTACAAGATCAATTCAAATAATGTCAAAGGAAGAAGAAGAACAATCAAGACAGAATCAGAAGACCGAAGAAGATGCAGAAAAAAGAGCCAGATAACACAAAATGTATTGCAATCATAAAAAACAGAACATGTAATTGTCATAGAATTTCTATCATCAACAAATGCATAGAACTTAGAAAGTCAACATGGAAAAGAAGCACTGGGAGCATAACAGTCAAACTAGGAATATATTTACCATAAAT
Source organism: Picea glauca (assembly GCA_000966675.3). Classification (NCBI taxonomy): domain Eukaryota; kingdom Viridiplantae; phylum Streptophyta; class Pinopsida; order Pinales; family Pinaceae; genus Picea; species Picea glauca. The sequence continues at coordinate 124,667 of JZKD02S0373030.1, read as the reverse complement.
TTATCGGAATTAACCGGAAAGGTGTGAAAATAAAAAATGATATTTACCCCCAAATCTATGATCAAGGATCATCTCAGAACATATTTTTATCTACGTTGGATTATGAAAAGGGAAAGATAAATATATTTGTATTGGAATTAAAGGATTAATATCACTATCATCTCAATTGATCTAAAGGCAGTGAATTATGTTGACGAAATGTATTTTCATATGAAAACTAGGGAAATGTTTCATAGATATGTCACGCTAGTTTCTCTTGGAATGAAGAAGTTGCAGACTACGAATGAAAAGATTCAAAATCAACTGAAATAGGAAAAATTAGCAAACAAAGCCAAGCAAATGAGGGTTAAAGATCTTGAAAAGTGGGTGATTGAATTAGAAGCTAATCCAAAAGATAGTGCATCTATAGAAGCTCTCATGAATACTAAAGATAATCAAATATAATCATTAAATAAAAAGCTTAATATATCTAGAATTGGTCATGTTCAAACACCAGAATTGCAAGCAATGCAATAGGAGAAAGATCAATTTTTGAGACAGGTGGTACAAACGAAAGATCATATGGATGTGTATGAACAACAAATTGTGTCATTAAAAAAAATATTGTCTTCTTCACATTCTTCAGAACCAACAGCCTCGTTTGAAGAATTAACCAGAGCATTATTAGAGATTAATTTAAAAGAAGTTGAGATTGAAAAACTCAAGAAAACAATGTTTGTACAAAATGATGAAATAAATATTTTTTAGGGAACAAATAAAGAATAAAGATAAAAACATTGAACAATATCGAAAGATAAATTCCAAATTACAAGGAGACGTGGAACAGTTACAAGATAAATTAGTTGGTAAAAAATACTTGATAGATGCAAGGCATCTCATCTCGGACCAAATCATAATAGAGGTTACAAAAATGTCAGATTGTTTTAATTTGATTGGAGAAGAGGAATAATTAAACAATGAAGCAGATAAGGTTATACAAAAATCTTTCCAAGAATTGGAAAATAGACCATAAGAAACACCAAAAATTATAAAATCTCTTAGTTATATCTCAAAGGAAGAGCTAAGGAAAAAATGAATCAAAGATAGAACTTCAATGGTGATAGAGACATAAAAAGTTTTTACTAAGAGATTTTTGATCCAACAAGCCGAGAACAAGTGCATTATGGTCAAAATGAATTTTGAAATTTTCTCCAATAATATCAATAAGTTAATACATAAGGGTTTTCCTACTTTTTGGAGTAAAAAATGAGGGATTTTGACATTTGAAAATTAGAGACATATTTTGTTTGATCTCAGAGAAAGTGATGAAAATTTTAAATAAATGACCATAGTTATAAGAGTTCAAACAATAGTGGAAAAATTAATTGATGCTTTTTATTTTCTATTACATATTAAACATTTTTTTTGACAGCTCCAACATATGATAAATATAATGAGTTAGATATTGCATATAGGAGAATGATGCCATAGGATTAGTACCCTTCGAATGAGGATTGGAAATTTCTAATTAATTTGATATAGGAATGAGTCATAGAAATGAAAATAGTAAAGCTAGGAGATATTGTAACATCCATGATATAATCCCTAGTTTAATTAATGCTTAATCTAGATATAATGTGTGGCTACAACCAAGTGATGTCTATGAGAAATGTATTTCTAAGTTTTAATAATAAATTGTGATGAAAGATGATAAGAGGAAAGGGAAAAAGATGGGAGATGAATTAAAACACAATAGAGGGGATGGTCTAGGAGAATATATAAGAGGGGTCCAATGGGGAGTTACCCATGTCTATTAATTCCACCCACATTTCTCAATTTTATTATCATTATGTATTAAACTTTATTTTTTTATTAAGTGTCCCCAAAGCCAATCATTGAATGGATGTAAGAGGGTGGGTGTGAGAAGTCACATGCCATAGTTATTGGGAGCATGGGTGGCTCATAACAATGAGCTTGGGGAAGTGTATGAGTCAATAAATGAAATCCAAAGGGAGGAAATTTGTATGGGCTATTACAACAATTTTAGACAAATAATGTTTTTGCATGAACAACACATAGAGAACATAAAAGAGATCTTGTAGCTAGGAAATCCATGAAGCGTGATTTATAGGACATGTTGGAGTGTCTTCAGAGTTTTTTGGCGCTAAATATTGAAGAGTTAGGTTGTTAGGCTTGAGGAGTGAACTCTTGTGTGAGTTTAAATGTAACAAAAAATGTTTTTTGTTGTTTTTCCTTGTATTTTTCCTAGTAGTAAGTTCCCTTGAGTTCCCAATAGAGAGATTTCCACTTACATGTTCCAGAGATACCCTAATAAATTAATGGGATGACAGAGGGATTGATCTCATTGAAGGGGTACTCTCCTTGGATTGGGTAGGTTCAGAGGAAGAGAGATGGTGTAAAATCGATATAGTTGTAGGAGAATACCATTGGGTTGTGGATTTTCCAATCGACAAGTGGACATAGATGGATGCTGCCGAGAGAGTGAAGTCTCCTAGGATCATGTATTTAGTTCATGGATCAGTAGAGGTAGCAACGAAGGCTTCTAGCATAGTGGGAGTAGTGGATTCCTATTCAGAGGGAGAAAATGCTTCTAGTAGAAATGGAGTAGCTACGACAACTAAATTGAGGACAAATTCTGGTGGAGGTACCATAATCACCTCTCTTGCAAAGAGTAACTGTTAGATTTGGTATCTCGGATGTACTTCTCCCATCATGTGGAAGTGACTAAGTACACTTTCTTCCTAGTCATTTTATAATATGTTTTTATAAAGTAATTTTATAAAGGGGTAAAATCATGAAGCTGGGTAACACTTTCGTGACAATCGGGTCTCAAAAATTTCTAGCGGCAATTTTTCGGCCGAACAAATATTACTTTCGGCCGAAATATTATTCGACCGAA
>JZKD02S0373030.1:91913-107674 GCA_000966675.3 Picea glauca | reverse complement strand
AAATGATTTGTACTCGAGTTCTGGTCTATTGGATATTTCCCCCTGGAAGAGGCAAGTGAAATTTTCTCTCAAGATAGTAAAGGTATCATCATTTGCATCTATATTGCCACTATGTTTATTGTTTCGTCTCTTTCTATTAAATATTTTTGGTAATAATTTTGCTCTACATGTTTCCTTCTACTATCTTAGAAGTGGTATTAAATCCCTTTCCTGGACATACTTTTAGGGAAAAATAATTAGGTTAGATATGTGTTCGAGAATGTATAAAGAGCCACAATGATTTTTTTTTAGTGGGTAAGAATACAAAAATGAACTACACATGGTTTCACCTTCCTGGAAACCCATATAACACATTTTGGTACCCCTTCAAGTAGTACCACATCAGATATTACCTAAACCTGGAATTTCACTCCTCCATAGTCTTGGGTGTATCTACAGTCCTTTATATGTCCTAAAACTAGCCATAGATTCCCCATTTGACTTTTTCACTATTATAGTGTCACTCAACAACACTCAGGAATACTACTCTCGCATACCTTGGTAATCGAGCAGTACAAAAAATGGTACAACATATCCTCCTTAGTTATATCCCTGTGATATTGGACTGCTTACTACTATTGGACCCCACTGATATACAAGAGAGGGATAGCATAGGGCACTCCCTTGACCTTAGGAACCCCCAAAACCCTAACACTTTCTCCCATAATAGAAAATAATAGAAAGAGTCTTGAAATTTTGCACATCTAATGTGGGAAACTATGCTTCCTGCTACGAGGATGTGAAATTCCTACACAATATTTATTATTAATAAATTCGGCATTCTTTCATTGTAATATTAATCAAATAGGAGTAAACATCGTAGGGGTATAAGAAAAAAACAAAAAGTAAAGTGGCTCGACTAGCACCCTTATATGGGACCTATCCCATTGGATTCCTCTCTTTGCATTGATCGCAGTGTGATTTACTTGTATTTTTCCACCATAGTTTTTGCAAACATATTATTATATGTTATGAGCATAGAATCACATAACTAAGTAAAACTCTCATAATTATTTCACAAGGAAATAGTTAATTTGTCACAATTTCATAATTGAGAAAAAAAATCATAATTGAAAAAAAAAAATCACAATGCATTTACAAAAGCTCATACTTGAGCATAGAACATGAGCAAAAACCTCATGAGAGAGAAGTTCATAAGAACTTGGAAAAATATCATAATTGAACATGGAACTAGTACATGACTTGTAATTTCTTGATTCATGTTGCAACATTGTTTAAATTTTAATAAAAATCAAAACTTTTTAATATTTGGTTTTAAATTATTGGTTAATTAATTGTTTGAATTTGAAAATTTTCTTATTTTTATTTAAGTTTTTTTTTTTTTAAGTTTAACTTAGTTTAGTTTTTAATGTTGTTTTAATTTTATAACGCTATTAGTTTTAATAAATAAATTAATAAAACTTTAATAGAATTTATTATGGTGTATTATATGTATCCATAAATTGTTATTACATCACAGGTAGATTGAGCATGATTATAATAAATCAACCGTCAAAATGTTATTTTTCTTCCCCCTTCATATCCATGATGTTTAATAAAAGGGAGGGGTTCCTGAAACAATATAGCATGATTTTCGAAAAAACCACAGGGAAGTGATACGTTAATTCCACCCCCCTTGAATGGTTTTCAAAACCATTATATGACCAAAAAAACATACAAAAATGATGAAGTGACAACGAGGAATGATTATGTCAAGGGAGGAAAATGTGAAATGACATATTTGTTTTAAAATTTATATATTTTAATTAGTCATTTCAACCAGTTAGAGTTTGCTACATATTTTAGGGTTATTTATGATGATTAAAAGTTAAAATATAGCGGTTAAAAGTTATTCTCGTCAATGGGAGATTGAACTTAAAATTGTTCGAATTACCCAGTGAAATTTCAGCCAAATCTCTAATCTCTCTAGCTTAAGCTTTATCTCGGGTATTTAAAAACCGTCTCTCTCTCTCTTATTTTAATTTTAAAAATAGAATCGGTTAATTATGTTAAAACCATAAGACAACTTATTTCCTAAGAGAAAGACTTGGTCGATATGGATAGTGATATATATGACCTAGCATTGTATTTTGACCTATTTGAATTACACCAATTATCTATGCAAGATTTCAGAGACCTTCATGATTTTTATCATGCATGGAATTCCGATTTAGCGAATTTTATTGTTCCTCATACATACCATTTTCCTGAATTCATATCTTCATGCGCCGAAAATAACAATTTATCTCAAAGGTTTGTCATTTCATAGAATGGGGTTAGCTTTATTTGTGACAAATTTCCAATCCATTAATGGAATGTTTAACTTTCCTCAAAACCCTCAAAGTGAAACATTAAATTAGAAAGTATTAGCTACATGTTTCAAAGAATTAATTTATGGAGATATAATTATTTTACTTCAGTTCTAGGTTTAAAATATTAATGTTTCTGAAGATAGTGTCATCCTTAAAACTAATACTCTTCCTGAAACATATAGGAAGATTATAGCAACAATGACTACAATTTTAGGGAATGACAATGATAAAACTGTTGATGAGTATATTCTTGGGTTTATGAGTTCTATATGTCCACCTACTTTTAAACCCCTAGTGAAGTACAATTATGTCCATTATTTAGCTGAAAATATCCATTTTCAATTGTTAGAGTTTGAAGCTAGTTATGTTCTTGTCCTTTTAAATCAATCATGATGAAGCTTCACCTAGAATTTTCTCATAATATAAAAGTTTGTTACAATTGAGTCCTGATACAATGGAAGGAGATTGGTATTTTTTTTAATATCACACATAAATTAGAATTTATGGTTCTATAGTTCAACCTTTTTCTCTTGCATATATTTCTAACACCTAGATATTTTTCTCTTGAATTGATAAAGAAAACAACAAATTCTCATTATATTCATTTTGTGTCTAAGAAACAAAAGGAAACTTTTCAGTTGAAGAAGAAAGTAGAAGCTTTTTATTGTAAACAATAGAGCATCTTTTCAAGATGCAAAGTTCTTCAAGAAATGGGATTCCAACAAGGTGAAATGTGGATCTATGATCCTCATTCTATTATTTCCACTAAAAGAATAGATCTTGTCTCCTCCCCTTGTCACAATCAATCAAAACCACAACTGGGGCTACTAGATAATCAAGATATCTTGGAAGATATACAAAGAATTTTGTAAATTCAAGAACAAGGTTCTATTCAACCATCAAAATCACCAGTGATAAGAAATCCACAGTCGTTTGAGAAGACATATGAGAGAATAGGTACAATATCAATTCAAATAATGTCAAAGGAAGAGGAAGAACAATCAAGAAAGAATCAGAAGACCGAAGAATATGCAGAAAAAAGAGCCAGATAACACAAAATGTATTGCAATCATCAAAAATAGAATATGTAGTTGTCATAGAATTTCTATCATCAACAAATGCATAGAACTTAGAAAGTCAAGATGGAAAAGAAGCATTGGGAGCATAACTGTCAAAGTAGGAATATATTTACCATAAATTTATCGGAATTAACAGGAAAGGTGTGAAAATAAAAAATGATATTTACCCCCAAATCTATGATCAAGGATCATCTTAGAACATATTTTTATCTACGCTGGATTATGAAAAGGGAAAGATAAATATATTTGTATTAGAATTAAAGGATTAATATCACTAACATCTCAATTGATCTAAAGGCAGTGAATTATGTTGATGAAATGTATTTTTATATGAAATCTAGGGAAATGTTTCATAGATATGTCACGCTAGTTGCTCTTGGAATGAAGAAGTTGCAGACTACGAATGAAAAGATTCAAAATCAACTGAAACGGGAAAAATTAGCAAACAAAACCAAGCAAATGAGGGTTAAAGATCTTGATAAGTGTGTGATTGAATTATAAGCTAATCCAAAAGATTGTGAATCTATAGAAGCTCTCATGAATACTAAATATAATCAAATATAATCATTAAATAAAAAGCTTATTATATCTAGAATTGATCATGTTCAAACACCAGAATTGCAAGCAATGCAATAGGAGAAAGATCAATTTTTGAGACAGGTGGTATAGACGAAATATCATATGGATGTGTATGAACAACAAATTGTATCATTAAAGAAAATATTTTCTTCTTCACATTCTTGAGAACCAATAGCCTCATTTAAAGAATTAACCGGAGCATGATTAGAGATTAATTTAAAAGAAGTTGAGATTGAAAAACTCAAGAAAAATTCCAAAGATAAAAACATTGAACAATATCGAAAGATAAATTCCAAATTACAAGGAGATGTGGAACAATTACAAGATAAATTAGTTGGTAAACAATACTTGATAGATGCAAGACATCCCATCTCGGACCAAATCATAATAGAGGTTACCAAAATGTTAGATTGTTTTAAGTTGATTGGAGAAGAGGAATAATTAAACAATGAAGCAGATATGGTTATACAAAAATCTTTTCAAGAATTGGAAAATAGACCATACGCAACACCAAAAATTATAAAATCTCTTAATTATATCTCAAAGGAAGAGCTAAGGAAAAAATGAATCAAAGATAGAACTTCAATGGTGATGGAGACAGAAAAAGTTTTTACTAAGACATGTTTGATCCAACAAGCCGAGAACAAGTGGATTATGCTAAAAATGAATTTTGAAATTTTCTCCAATAATATCAATAAGTTAATATAGATGGGTTTTCATACTTTTTGGAGTAAAAAATGAGGGATTTCTATATTTGAAAATTACAGACATATTTTTTTGATCTTAGAGAAAGTGATGAAAAGTTTAAATAAATGACCATAGTTATAAGAGTTCAAACAATAGTGGAAAACTTGATTGATGATTTTTATTTTCTATTACATATTAAACATTTTTTTTGACAGCTCCAACATATGATAAATATAATGAGTTAGATATTGCATATAGGAGAATGATGCCATATGATTAGTACCCTTCGAATGAGGATTGGAAATTTATAATTAATTTCATATAGGAATGATTTATAGAAATGAAAATAGTAAAGCTAGAAGATATTGTAACATCCCTGATATAATCCCTAGTTTAATTAATGCTTAATCTAGATATAATGTGTGGCTACGGCCAAGTGATGTCTATGAGAAATGTATTTCTAAGTTTTAATAATAAATTGTGATGCAAGATGCTAAGAGGAAAGGGAAAAAGATGGGGGATGAATTAAAACACAAGAGAGGGGAAGGACTAGGAGAATATATAAGAGGGGTCCATGGGGGAATTACCCATGTCTATTAATTCCACCCACATTTCTGAATTTTATTATCATTATGTATTTAAAACTTTATTTTTTGATTAAGTGTCCCCAAGGCCAATCATTGAATGAATGTAAGACGGTGGGTGTGAGAAGTGAGATGCCATAGTTATTGGGAGCATGGGTGGCTCATAACAATGAGCTTGGGGAAGTGTATGAGTCAATAAATGAAATCCAAAGGGAGGAAATTTGTATGGGCTATTACAACAATTTTAGACAAATAATGTTTTTGCATGAACAACACATACAGAACATAAAAGAGAGCTTGTAGCTAGAAAATCCAAGAAGGGTGATTTATAGGACATGTTGGAGTGTTTTCAGAGTTTTTGGCACTAATAACTGAAGAGTTAGGTTGTTAGGCCTGAAGAGTGAACTCTTGTGTGAGTTTCAATGTAACAAAAAATGTTTTTTGTTGTTTTTCCTTGTATTTTTCCTACCAATGAGTTCCCTTGAGTTCCCAATAGAGAGATTTCCACTTACATGTTCCAGAGATACCCTAATAAATTAATGGGATGCCCGAGGGATTGATCTCATTGAAGCGGTACTCTCCTTGGATTGGGTAGGTTCAGAGGAAGAGAGATGGTAGAAAATCAATATAGTTGTAGGAGAATACCAGTGGGTTTTGGATTTTCTAATCGACGTGAGGACATTGAGACACCACCCTATTTTATGGATTGCCAGCCCCAGCTTGCGGGTGACTTTTTATTGATATTTGGAAGAAAAATTATATGGTTGGGTGGAACCTCTGTCGCAAGCAGTTGGTTCCACAACTATTCTAAAGGATACGTGTTTTATCTTATTGTTGTGTTATTTTATGAGTTAAATTGTCGTGTATGAACTCTATGTATGAGACTGATTTATATGTTGTTTTAATAAGTTATCATATGTACTCATGCTTGTTTAAAATGTTGTAGATGCATTTACTAAATGGTAACAATTGTTAAATTTAGTTGTAATTTGTGAATGGAAGTTGTAAAGATTTAATTAGATAGCATAAAGTTTAATTTATGATTTTTCTACATATAATGGTCCTCAACTCGACTGTGGGATGTTACATTATTGTATTAGATCCTTTGGTTCAAAAAATTGTCTTGTATGGGCCAATATAAGTTCCAATTGGATAAATTTATAGTATAGTATTTTTTCCATCATGAATTTGGGGGAAAAAAAGAAATGAGAGTGAAATCGCCAAATTCGTGAGAAAAATTAGAGTTTAAATGATTCAAAAATATCTCATGATTTTAATGGAATAAATATGCAGAGTTGCAGAGTGAAAACAACTTGGAAAGTTGAATTTCATATTCTAATGGCCATCATAACATTTTGACAAAGTTGACGAATCGACGATCAAGATCATGTTCGATCTCCAGATCGACAATAGAGATTTGTTCTGATAAATTTAAACATTTATATTGATTTCATAGGTTTCCAAGGCCTAGAAGATCAATGGCCAGGATGTTAGATTTGGTAGTTCAGAGGTTCCTCTGCATCAACAGTGCCCAACATGCAAAAGTGAAAGAGCACACTTTCTCCCTAGTGAATTTATAATATTTTTTTATAAACTAACTTTATAGAGTGTTTTTATAACATTGGGTCATTTAATTTTTAAGTGTAAAAGTGACTTTATAATGTTATGGGTCACTTTAGTGACTTAAGTGACCTCAACCAATGATTAAGTCATGACTATTGATCTAACAAGGGAAATATCTAATATTGACCATCAATCTCATTGAAATACCAAGGGTTAGGGAAGTTACACTTTCAAATTAGATAAAGGCATCTCATGAGAGAGATAGGGGCACATTTGTTGAGGAGAATTGGAGGGAACATGAATAGGCACACATCCCAAGAAGGATACTTTTCTTGGAGGGAAATAGCTTTAGCATTGGAAGTTGGCACACATCCCTAAGAGAGGGATTGACATGCACTTCAAGGAAACTTCGTCATTAAAGTGTATCAGTACCATACAAAAAATAGGTTGTACAATATGGTTTTTTGGAGGATGTACAACAATGTTGTTCGATTTGCAGCTACAACCATGCATACAAATCAATCTTGAATTTAGGAATGAATTTCCAGGTGTTAACTCAACTGCTAACAAATAGGTACAATGGGGTATTGGTCTATACCTCTTCCAGGCATGAAAAAAAAGGTTTATTTCTGCTATTTGTGACTGTAGAGTCTGTAGAATTTGTATTGGAAGTCTAGTTTTGATTTCAGACTGTGTTACTCATGAAATAAATGATTTTTTTGCTCAGATAGAGTGAAAGTACTGTTCATTAATGTTGAATATTTAATGTTGTTGTACTGATAATTTTCCCTAAAGTTGAATAAAGAAACATTATCCTTAAATTTTTCATTTATGTTTCCTTCAAGAGGCATTGCCCCAATTTTTATGTGCCCAACATAATAATTTGTCTATTGTTCAAATATATTCCATTGTTGGTTTTAGTTTTAGATATATGACATTTGTGTTTCTTCTCATTACGTACAATTTTGTATTGGGTTTTAATGATTTACTATTGAATCTAAATAGGAGGTTGAAATCAATGTATGTGATAATGAGTTTTTGAGCTATTTTCAACATGGTATCAAAGCAGGTGCTTTGAAGTTCAGTGGAAAGTTTGTCGCTTGGGATATCAAGTGATTTGTTGGGGTATTTTCTTGAAGAAGGAGAAAGAGGATTCTTTGTCAGGTGGACAAAGATCACTTCCAACATCAGGTATAAATACAGGTTGGAAGGGATATCCAACTACTTGTAGTGGAAGGTGAAAATCACAAGTGTTCTCAAGGATAACAAGTTTTGGTCATTTGCAAACACTATCATGCCAATACATGTGACAGATCCCATAACTCTAGATGTTCATGAAGTTAACGAATCCAAGACTCAGAGAACCATCTTGGACAGAGTGAGAGACCACCTTATTCAACATATGGATGAGAAGAATACAACCAAATAGATGTGGGATACACTGAAGAGTTTGTATGAGGCGAAGAACAAGAACCATAAAATGGATTTTTGAGTCAAGATCCATAGTACTAGGATGGACGAGGGAGATATTGTGGCATCCTACCTCATCTGGGTTGCATGATGAAGGATGTGTTGGCATCCATCGAAGAAGTTATTCCATACTCAGAGTTCATGTGCATAGTTCTCAAAGGCTTCAACAAGGAGTGGAAGGTTTTCATGAAGCAGATGGTGAGGAGAGAGAGGCTCCCTAACTAGAGCATATTGTGGGATGAATTTACACAGGAGGAGATTTAGGAGGGGTATCAGGAGAAGGAAGTGGATGGTGCATATGATAAGAATGTTTCTCTTGTAGGAAACGACACTGAGAAAAACAAGGACATGAGAAAGGTGAGATGCTTTACATGTCACAAGACTAGACACTATGTTATTATGTGTCAAAATAATAAGAAGAAGAAGTCACAACCATAGGTATCATCATTAGCAAAGATTGTTGAGTTTGCAGAGAAATATGAGAGCATGTTTTTCTCTCATGACTGGCAGTAGTGTTATTGTGTTTGAGGACATTGACGTGTGGTTCGTGGATAGTGGAGATTCCCAGCATATGAGAGGGATGAGGTCAATGTTCCTTAGTATTTTAGAAACAAACTCAGAGTATTGTGTGGGTATTGGTACCAACACACAACTTTTAGAGAAGGGGGTTGGAAGTTCTAGATTCCAACTAGATTCAGGATTATTTATGGAGGTTGTTGGAGTATTTTATGTTCCAGAGATGAAAATTAACTTACTCTTAGTGCCAGCTCTAGAGGTTGATGGATTTGGATTTGCATTTTTTTGTGGCAAGTTATTTTTATATTGAGAGGAAGCAAATCCAGACAATAGTTTTTCTTGGTGTCTGGTATGAGAGGTTGTACAGGTTGTTGGTATGACCTGTGTTGCAATCGAATGGATTTATAGATTCAGATTCTGTGTTGGAGAGGGAAATTTCCTCATGAGAGAGAGTTGATACTGGGGAATCAATCCTCTTACGAGACTCTCACAAGACTCAATAGGAATGAGTCGACATAGATGGATGTTTCCGAGAGAGTGAAGTCTCCTAGGATCATGTCTTTAGTTCATGGATCAGTAGAGGTAGCAATGAAGGCTTCTAGCATAGTGGGAGTAGTGGATTCCTATTCAGAGGGAGAAAATCCTTCTAGCAGAAATGGAGTAGCTACGACAACTAAATTGAGGACAAATTCTGGTGGAGGTACCATAATCACCTCTCTTGCAAAGACTAACTATAGATTTGGTATCTCGGATGTACTTCTCCCATCATGTGGAAGTGACTAAGTACACTTTCTTCCTAGTCATTTTATAATATGTTTTTATAAAGTAATTTTATAAAGTGATTTTATAAAGTTGGGTATTTTACTTTTTGAGTGTAAAAGTGACTTTATGATGTTATGGGTCACTTTAGTGACTTAAGTGACCTCAACGCATGATTAAATCTTGATGGTTCATCTCATGAGGAAAATATTTAATCTTGAATTTAAATCTCATTGGAAGACCAAGGGTTAGAGTAGTTACACTTTAAAATTAGATAAAGGTTGCTCATGAGAGAGAGAGGGGTGCACTTGTTGAGGAGAGTTGAAAGGAAGGTGAAGGGGCACACATCCCAAGAATTTTTCTTTGATTGGAGGGAAAGAGCATGAATAATGGAAGTTGGCATGCATCCCTAGGAGAGGGATTCACAGGCACTTCAAGGAAACTTCAACATTAAAGTGTATCACTAGAGTACAACAAGGAGGTCATACATTACAGTTTTGATGAGGTTGTACAACAAGTTTTGTTGGATTTGCAGCTACACCCATGAAAAAAAATCAATGTTCAGTTTAGGCATGGATTTCTAGGTATTACTCAACTGATAACAAATCTATATAGTAGGGTACTAGTCAGTATCTCTTCTGGGAACGAAAATGAGGTTTATTTCTACGATTTGTGACTATATAGTCCATACAGTTTGTACTGGAAGACTAGTTTTGATTTTAGTTTGTGTTACTCAGGAAATAAGTGAATTGTTCTCTTGGATAGAGTGAAATTACAGTTCATTAATGTTGAATATTTACTATTAATTTACTCATAATTTTCCCTAAATATGAATAAAGAAAAATTCTACTTAAATTTGTCATTTTTTTCCTATTTTTTCTTCAAGAGGCATTGCACATATTTTTTTGTCCCAAATGGAATATTTTTTCTAATATTTAGTTATATTTTGCTGCTAGTTTTTAGTTTAAGATCTCTGACATTTGTGTTTATTCTCATTAAGTACAATTTTGTATTGGTTTTTAATGCTTTACTATTGAATCTTAATAGTAGGCTAAAATTAGTGTATGCCATATTGAGTTTCTAAGCTATTTTCAACATGGTATCATAGAAGGTGCTCTGAAGTTTAGTGGACAGTTTGGCACTTGGGAAAATAAGTGATTTACTAGTTTATTTTCTTAAAGAAGGGGAAAGAGGGTTTTTTTTCATGTGGAAAAAGATGAATTCGAGCATCAGGTTTGAAGATAGGTTGGAGGGGATCCCCAACTACCTATAGTGGAAGATGATAATCACAAGTGTTCTCAAGGAGAACAAGTTTTGTTCATTCGTCAAGACCATTGTGCCAATACCTATGGCATATCCCATAAGTTTATATGTTCATGAAGTGAATGAATCTAAGACTCAGAGAATCATCTTGGATGGACTCAGAGACCACCTTATTCCACATTTGGATGAGAAGAAGACAAGCAAATAGATGTGGGATGCACTTAAGAGTTTGTATGAGGAAAATAACAAGAAAATAAAAATGGATCTCTGGGACAATATACATAGTAATAGCATGACCAAGGGAGAGAGAATGGCCTCCTACCTCACTCGGGTTGCAAAGGTGGAGGATGAGTTGGAATATTTTAGATAAGTTATTCCAGACTCAACGTTGGTGCGTACAAATCTCAAAGGCTTCGCCACCGAGTGGGAGGTTTTCATGAAATGCGTGGTGAGGAGAGAGAATATCCCTTACTGCAGCAGATTGTGGAATGACCTTACACAAGAAGAGATCTAAGAGGGGTCTCATAAGAAGGTTGTGGATGGTGCAGATTATAAGAATGTTGCGCTTGTAGGAAAGAATAATAAGAAAAAGAAGGACATGATAAAGGTGGTATTCTTTGCATGTCACAAGACTAGCCACTATGATATTCAGTGTCTGAAAAGAAACAACAAGAAGTCATGACCAGAATTTTCAAAATCAACAAATATTGTTGAGTTTGCAGATAAATATGAGAGGGAATTTTCTCTCATGACTGGCAGTGGTGGTCTTTTGTTTGAGGAAATTGAAGTGTCATTTGTGGACAATGGAGGTTCCTGACATATGACAGGGATGAGGTCAGTGTTCCTGATTTTTTCATAAAAATATTGATATTGTTGTGTGGGTATTGTTACCGGCCCACAATTTGCAGTGAAGGGGGTTGGGAGTGTTAGATTCCAACTAGAGTCAGGAGGCTTTATGGAGGCTGTCAAAGTGTTGTATGTTCCATAGATGAAAATTAGATTAATCTCAATTCCATATATGGAGGTTCATGGATTTGGAGTTTCATTATACTGTGGTTGGGTATTGTTATATCCATAGGGAGTGACTCTGGACACAAAAAAAATTCTTAGTCTCTAGTATGAGAGGTTGTACAAGTTTTTGGGACGACCATTTTTGGGTTCTAGTAGAGTTTTGGATTTGTATTCTATTTTGGAGAGTGGGAAGGATTCATGGGAGAGATAGTTGATATAGGTGACTCAGTCCTCTTCTGGGACTCTCAAAAGACTCAATAGACATGAGTCAACATTGATGGTTTTTCAAGAGAGAGTGAAGTCTCCTTGGAGCATGTCTTCAGTTCATGGATCAATAGAGATAGTAGGAGAGGCTTCCAGTCTAGTGGGAGTAGTGGCTTCTTATTCAGAGGAAGCATATTCTTCTGGTACATATGGAAAAAATACGACAACTGAATTGAGGATGGATTTTGATGGAGGTACCAAAAGTACCTCTCTCTCTAAGAGGGAGTGTTAGATTTAGTATCTCAGAGGTACTTCTACATTAGCGGCACCCAAAATTCAAAAGTGATCGATCACACTTTCTCCCTAGTGACTTTATAAAGTTGGGTGTTTTAATTTTGAAGTGTAAAAGTTACTTTATAATGTTATGGCTCACTTTGGGTGAATTAAGTGAGATCAATGAATTATTAGGTCATGACCATTGATCTCAAGAGGGAAATATCTAATATTAATCATCAATATCATTTGGAGACAAAGGGTTAGGGAAGTTACACTTTAAAATTACATAAAGGCATCTCATGAGGGAGAGAGGGGCACACTTGTTGAGGAGAGTTGGAGGGAAGGTGAAGGGGAACACATCCCAAGAAGGTTTCTTTACTTGGTGGGAAAGTGCTTCAGCAGTGGAAGTTGGCACACATCGCTAGGAGAGTGATTCTTCCCTCACTTTAAGGAAACTTGAAAAATTTAAAGAGTATCAGTATTGTATATCAAGGAGGCCCTACAATACGGTTTTGTGGATGTTGTACAACAAGTTATGTTGGCTTTGACACTACAACCATGCACAAAAATAAATGATGATTTTAGGAATGGATTTGTAGGTGTTAACACATATACTAACAAGTTCATATAGTGAAGTATTGTTTGAGTACCTATTTTGGGAACAAAAAATTAGGTTTATTTTTGTTTGTTATGGTTGTACAATTTGTACTAGAAGTCTAGTTTTTATTTGAGACTGTGTTACTCAGGAAATACGTGAAATTTTTTCTTAGATAGAGTGAAAGTATAGTTCATTAATGTTGAATATTTATTGTTGTTGTACTTAGAATTTTCACTAAATCTAAATAAAGAAACATTCTCCTTAAATTTTTCATTTTTTCCCTATGTTTTCTTCAAGAGGTATTGTCTACTATTGAGTTACATTTTGTTGCTAGTTTTTAGTTTTAGATCTATGAAATTTGTGTTTCTATTGATTAAGTATAGTTATTTATTGGGTTGTAATGATTTATTGTTGAAGCTTAATAGGAGGTTTAAATCAACGTATTTCATATTCAGTTTCTGAGTTATTTTCAACACAAGATTTGTTGTATCCCGATTATAAAATGGATCAAACTTATGACCAATATTCATTTTCAGTAGTCGAGAAAATGAATTAGATCAACAATGTGGATTCATTTTTGGACATTGGATTCAATCGATGGTTAAGATAATCTTGGTCTAGAGATGGACAACCTACATATATGGAGGATTTGGTCAAAATTTTCTAATTGTTGAAAATTCTCCAAGAGAAATCATCGATGGTTGATGCTTGGATCGACGAGTTTGGAAAAGAGTTTTGTTCATCGCAAATAATTCTTTGATGGCCAATGGTCAATGGTAGGGCATTGACAGAATTTGGAATTATTTTTTTTAGGTACCAAATTTATTATATTAAGTAGAAACAAAAATATTGCAGGAAATACCAGTGAAACAATAAAATGTAGAGAACCACAACCGAAAAGAATACCTTTGGTGAAAGGAATAAATTTTCACTTACCACTTTGGGGGGGAAAATTGCAACATACCAATGCTCTATTACAATAATTCTCAAGAAAAATATTTATCATGCCTCCTACTCTTATTTATACTAATTTTGTCTTCTGAAGAAAATTTTAGAGGAAGATATTTCTACAAGCGAAAGATTTTATTAGGTCTTCTTACATTGACTTGTTCACATTTATTAAATAGGCCTTATTAACTAATGTTGGCCTTTATCACATGGAAAAAATATTATTCTACATATGTGAGGGGTTAGGGAGGTTAGGTCCCTAAAATTTCCTCCCACTTGAAGAACAACCTTCTCCTAAAGGCTTCAGATGAGGAAATTGTTGTGAAATGGTGGTAGGCTTCTATGTGGCATTTTTGGAGTTTTATCTCACCACTGAACTAACACTTCCTTGATGGTGCACTAATGGATCCAATGCTCTCGCTAGTCCAATGCTTCTTATGGATACAACCAAATGGAACCTTCTTCATCCAACTCATCGAGATTAGTTTGAATTTGGATATTAGTTCCAATCACTTTCTTTAAGCATGAGACACAAAAAACATGATGGATATTAAAATGATTGGGCATAACTAACTGGTAGGCCACAAATCCCACTCTCTTATGAATGTCATAAGGACCATAAAATTTGGGAGAAAGTTTCAGACAATTTTCATCTTTGAGTGAAGCCTTCTTGTAAGGTTGGAAAAAAATAAACACTTGGTCCCCTTCATCAATTTGACATTTAGAATGACCTTGATATGCTTGTTTCCTCATGTGATTCTAATCCATGACCAAATTATCTTTCAAGGTATGGAGAATGGCCTCTTGGACTGTAATATTTTTTTCAACCACCTGAACCTTCGAGACATCGGGAATGTATGAGAGAACCGAAATTGGATTATATCCATAGTATTGTTCAAAAGGAGTTGTGTGATTAGTGGTATGGTAATACGTTTTGCACCACCATTTATCTAGGAGTAAGTACTGAGCCCACCGATTTTATGTGTCGGATGAAAAACAATGCAAATATGTTTCACAGGAGGAGCCATCTCAACAACAACATGCTTCAATTGTATGAAATATCATTGAATTTTTCTATTAGGTAGATATAAATAAATAATTTAGCATTAAATATCAATTTTCAAGTATTTTACTACAAGAAAAGAAAACAAAATGGAACCCATTCAACACATAGAATAGGACGACAAGGAAGAAAAGGATTTATAGAAACGTTTTTGAGTAATTTTTGTTTCATTATAACAACTTAATATTTAATTTTTGTATATTTTAAGTTGTTTTACAACATCCATCCTTATTTTTCTTGAAACGTGTGATAGCATACAAAGAAGATCCATCGAAAGAATTGATTTAAATTGGGTTAAGTATGGTTTGCTTGTATATGTTAGCATATCAAAATATAATTGTGGAATTTGTAAGTATATATGTTGTTTTACATCTCTCACTTTATAATTAATTGAATTTTTTTTATTATTATTAAATCTATCATTTATTATGAGGTGAGTGCATGATGTTGGTGGCTGAAAATGTGGCAAGGGAGTTAGCAGGAACACACACTCGTAGGAGCACATGCACCTTTCTAGGAATACGCCTGACCCACACGCGTTCCTAATGTAAAAGGTTCGAAAAACCTAAAACCTCCACTAAGAAAGAAACAAAGGCACATTCCTGATAATGAGTGCTCATTCTCAATAACATGCACACATTCCTAAGAAACAAGTGTACAAGCACTCATTTGCACTCCTAAAAAAAATTAAATAAAAATAACACACGTGCATTTTAGGAACATGTGTGTTCTCCTAAAGCATGCACACGTTATTAGGAACATGAACATTAATTTTCCTATTAACATGAAATATATCTCTTTCCCCCCTTC
>JZKD02S0373030.1:77612-89602 GCA_000966675.3 Picea glauca | reverse complement strand
GTTCATGTTTCTAATAATTTTCACATGGCTTAGGAACGCATGTTTGTTCCTAAATCAAGCGTGCATTATTTGAATTTCAATTTTTTTCGGGCGGGAGTGAAAACTCTAAGATATGTGTTTGTTGAGTTTTTTTCCTTGGATTTAGGTTCAATATGACAAACCTAGTGGTTCAATCTACAAATGCATAAAAAACTCCATTTTTATGAATTCCTTTCCATATCTCTATATTTGACGCTATTTTTCTGTAGGCTACACAATTCAATTATTGACAAAACTATAGACACAGATAGAGTTGGCTTTGTAGATTCCAAATATACATTTAAAAAAAATAAATAATAATGCTTACTATTTTTAATCTATTTTTTTCTTGACATATATCAAAATACTAGAATATATACCTCTGTTATTTATACTATAAAGTTTTGCCAGCTTAACCATTTCTCAAATGCATTATATGATGTACTAGAGGAGACTAATACCTACAATCTAAAAAAAATATTATCATATTAATAGCCTCTTAGCCTTCATGAACAAAATACATTGTGATTTGAGGGATATGTTGACTTTGATAATTTAAAAAAAATATGAAATTAAAATTATAAATTTCTAAAAAATCCATGACACAAGAAAAAATAGGTTCTCTAAAAGTGTACAATATTTTGGAACGAAATTCCATCATTAGGGTACTCAACACCGGCACAAACAAAAACATATATCTTATATTTTGTTGGAAAAATAATATATTATTGTTAGAAAACATCAAATTTGACATAGGTACCCACAGTCCTCTATGAATAAAAATTGTATATTCGGAAATCTAATTCAATTTTCTACGTTTCATCTTCTTACACCATATTCAAATTCATTGTAAAAGTACCTTGAATAATCCCTCCAAGTTAACATATTGTTCTTTTTCTAGGTTTTCATTTCCACTAATGCATCATGAGAGACCGTCATTAACTTGAACTCACCCTATGGGGTATAGAACTTGCAGGGAAAAAAGTATGGAAATGTCCCAAAAAAAGATTTATTGACAGAAGGAATGGGATTTGGTTTTGAAAGAATGTGCATCATGTATACTGTTTATTTCAATTTTCATTATTCTCACCAATGTAGATACACCCATTACACTTTATTTTTTATTTTGTATATGGAATTTGAAGAACATGGAAAAAATCGAGGAAATCAACAAAATAGTCCGCCAAATAACCCAATTCATAGAAGTAGCTTGAGCACTAACAACAGTTCCAATGAAGAATTATGATCAATAAATTTGGATATCAATGCAAGTTGTATTTTTTGAAATAATTGTCTGTGAAAATCAAATATTTTTTTTAATATAATGGACATAATGTCTCAATTGAAAGACAAAGGGTTACCAATAAGTGTCCCATTTTGTATGACAAAGAGCCTATTATTCATATATAATAAAATACATTTTATTTTATTCTATTTTGTTGTACAATGTCGCGATGAAATATTACATCACCGATTAAATATATGGATGATTAAATATTATAATGAAGAGGGGAAAGATATGATGATATAATAAATTAATCCAAACATCATATCCAAATGCACTAGTCAAAAATTAATTTATCTGAACACTATTATAAGATATATATCATTTTTTTATGAACAATAGAATAAAAAAATAACAATAATTGTAGTGTCAAAGTTGTTGTTTCTAAAAAGATAAAATGAACACTGGTGCATTTAATGCTAAAAATCACCAGTGTTCTAATGAAATGCACACATTTGTTGTAATAAAATGAACCAAAATCGATCGTAATAATATTTTAACAACAAAAATTATAATAATACAGTGTTTTTAATTGAAACGGTGCACTCGTGCTTCTGTATCAAAGTTCTGCATCGGTGCATTCTAAATTTCATGTACCAATCAAGTTTGTATTGTAATGCACTGGTGCATGGTATCACAAGTTCGACGAGTCCATTGTTATTATTAAAGCACCATTTTGTTATTATTTATAATAGCATCAATGCCCCAATATTTTTTTGACTTCCCGGATGTGTATACACCATGAAGCGCACAATCCACTAAAACCTTTGGTGGCCCATAATTTTTTAGTTATAATGAAGTTTCATTATAATCTCAGAACATTCGCATACGTTGATGGAAAATTGGTATGGATTGTTGGTTGTCATTTATTTCAACCATTGGAGAGTGATATTGTAGATTGATGTCAACCCTTAGTGATTGATGTCAACCCTTGGAGAAAGTCTGGTAGCACAAAGGTTTGGGTAATGGACCCAAGTTTGTTTGATGTATAATAGTATGAGTTTTAATATATTTTAAGGTAATAATATTATATATGGGTAGTATATGTCATGCCATTTCCAGTGGTATGTGAAATGTCACATAACTCCTCACGATTAGAGAGATATGGCCATGTGAAGTTGGAGAACCAGGTTTGGGTAATAGACCCAGGTTTGTTTGATGGATAATGGTATGAGTTTTGATATATTTTTAGGTAAGACTATTATATATGGATAGTACATTTCATTCCATTTTTGGTGGTATGTGGACCTTCACATAACTTCTCATGGTTAGAGAGTTACGGGCATCTGATGTTGGAGAACCCTCATGAGTCATCTAGAACCCCCAAAAGGTCAAAGTGGTTTAAGATATTTTAGAAGGTAAATAATAAAGTGAAGTGATGAGTGTACTATAAGTGAAAGTAAATACAAAATAATTTATTTAAAAAATAAAGTTAATGGAGAAATTACTAAGTGGAAAAGTGGTTAGAAGTGGGTTAGCTCTAAAAGGTAACCCCTTGAGGAAGTTATGTGAAAGTATAAATAAGAGGCAAGACTCTCTCATTTTAAATAAAACTTGAGAATATTGAATATCTACAGGTGAATTAGGTAAAAAAAGGATATCTAAGCTGAATTTGAGACGGAAGGTGAAGTAATGAAGGTTGAAATTCAAGGGAGGATAAATTATTTTGATGACGCTTTCTAAGGTATGTTATTTATAGTTCATCTCACCATTTTCGCAATAAAGTTTTTTCTAGAATGATTCATCTCATGAAATTGGGAGGCCATTGAGGAAACATATCCAAGTAGTTGTGGTACAAATTTCATCTCATGGGTCGTTTTATTTTTGGAGTTACACTCCGTGGAAAATAGGGTTTGTGGCTAGTCCTGAAACTAGTCTAAAACATGTGTTTCAGGTAAAATTGTCATAATTTCTTCATAACAAATCCCAATTTAGTAATACCAAATTTTTTGGTTATATTATAGTGTGTATTATTCTATGTAAAATATTTAGATCCATACAAAAAATATTATGTGCGGGGAATTCTCTACAAGTTCTCTCACTAGAATAAGATAGAATTTAACAAGGTATGTCATTTTTGCTATAACACCTTTTTTGAGAGGTTCCAATTAGTGACACCTAGAGGAATTGCATTAAAAACATTGAAGAACATTTTGTACTATTTTCATATCTTTATTCATTGGAGGTGCATAGTTATGATTATTTCAAGTTAGGGTTGTTGACTAATCCAAAACTAGTCATGTGAGACTAAAGTAAAGTTTGATGAAAATCCTAGTATTTTGATGTTAAAGTTAAGGAGGATTTGCAGGTATGTGATCATATACACGAGGTCTATTACAGAGTTGCAAATCATATTTGGATGATGGAATTGATGAAGGATTTTGGGTGAGGTACATGGTTGAGACAAGTAATTGATGAGTTGGCACATACATGAGGTGTATAGTTGATGATGTTGGTACATCTTAATGAGTCATAGTTTATGAGTAGTTGATACATGATTGGTACATACTTGGTACATGGTTTGAGGAACTTATTAGTAGTATTGTTGACACATGGTTTATGGATGATGTAGCATACTTGTATTGGTATATTATTAGAAGCACATATTGATGTTGGTGATGATTATGAGTTGTTGTGTTATGCTTGGTTGATGCACATATTTGAGAGTTGTCTTGGTGATTGATCTTGGTGAACAGATCTAATTTGGTTTATAGAATTGATGAGATAGGTTGTTGTGATAAGTTGTTTGGACAGGTTGTTGTGACATTTTATTTGTACAGGTTTGGTGCATGGTTGATGCACTTGTTCATGGTACAGTTTGAGGTATAGGTTGGTGCATGGTTGATGAACTTGTTTATGGTACATTCTGATTACATATTGAGGTATAGGTTGATGCATGGTTGATACATGGTTCAGGTTATTGGTACAGGTTGTTTGGTGTAGGTTGATTGGTACAGGTTTACAGTAGTATATCTCACAGTGATAATGTGACAATGGATCCATTATTCTATTTATACGTCAAGGCGGTTGGATGGGAAAATGATAGGTGGTTGTAGCCACCTTCCATTTGTAGTCGGAGAACATAGGGGGTTGTAGTCTCCTTCTGTTTGTAGCGAGAAAATTGGGGAGTTGGAGCTTCCCTCACGTTGTAGCTTGAGAAACTAGGGGGTTGGAGCCTCCTTCTGGTCGTAACTAGAAAACAAAAGAAGTTTGTGCTTCCAATGAATTTAATTCTTAAATACATATAAGAAATAACATTATGTGGTTTTCTCCCACTTTGGGTTTCCACATAAAACATTGGTGTATTGTGTATGTGTGATTGCTCATTTCTTCATTTTTTATTTACTCTGAAAGTATTGAATGATAATGCTACATTTATATAACACTTTCATTTTATGGTGAAAAAGGATTAAATTGATGTACTACTAATTCACCCTCCCTCTCAGTTATCCAACAATAATCTCTGAAAAAAACATCCGCTACGAAAAATTAATGTTTTAGTGGAGGTTTTTTTGAAAATCTTCCAATTTTGTAACACTAAAAATATCCGCTATAAGGTATTTTCCTTGTAGTGGTTTCATTACATACAATCCATGGGTACAATACCATGTGCATCCAAAACTAGCCCAAAAATCATATAAGATAGATTTAACTCATTGACTCTTTCATCGAATCAAGTTTAATCCAAGAACCTTAGTACTTAATTAATGCACTCATATCCTAGCACACTACAATATATAATAATAAAGTGATCTAATATCAAGATTTATTTTTTTTGGTTTATTTCATTTTTATCTAGGAAGTAAATTTTACTTCACATACTAGTTTTTAAAATTTTGTAATTTACATCATTTTAAGATAGCCATAATGGAAACTGAATAGTGACACGGAAAGATTGGCAAAGGAAGTTGGAAATATAGGTAAAGGAACAATGTTCAAATTCTATTTGATGAGATTCTTGGATCTATAGTGCACAATGCAACTCTGCACACCTCAATACTCTTTCTTCAATTTTCTGTGCGGTGAGGAACTTAACTACAAACTGCACATTGTGTAAATAGAATAAAATGTCGTTCGATTTATGAACACTATAAAGATAACACTTAATAAAACAATAACATATGAATTACACTACACTCTATTGACTTAACCCATAAACTAAGCCAATAACTTGTAAGCCTACAAAATCATGCACAAATACAAAGATAGATATTTTCTCAACACTTGCATTCAATCAGAACTTAAACACTTCATGTGCATAACCAACTCATAACATATATATTACCAACTTAAGTGTTGTGCGCTATATGGAAGACTTGGGTGATGCATGCAGATACAAAGTACTACACAGAGCTTCGACTCTCAGACTTCCTCGACCTCCTTCAGTTGTTGTTGTTTCTTCTTTACATATCCTATGTGTTTTTTGATGACTTACAAACTCAGACATATATAAGACTAAAAATAAGAATTCTTACAAAAGCTAACCGACTTAACATTTAAGAGACAAATAAATTCGACTAACTCTTATATACTTAAGTGTACTCGAGAAATATTAAGATCGGATTCATTTAATAAGACCCCTTCTTGACAACTGACAAAAACTAAGTTTGCATAAACGTAAGCGTAAACTAATGAAATGTAGTTGTATACTGAAAAAATGGTTGACTGACAAATCGACGAAGAAGTAAATCTCATCGACTTGTAATTACTATTTCCAACACCCCCCTTTAATTATAAGTAGGTGGGATTACAAATATTTACATCAAAAATTGAATTGACATATATCATCCCACATCTATTAATGCGTAGACTTCTATACTACTGCGCAGTTGTTGAAATGCATCTCTTGTTAAATATCTTGTGAAAATATATGTGACTTATTCTTTTAACCTGCAAAATTCTAAACATATTTCTTTTTTTTTTACCAATTCTCTCATAAAGAGATACCTTGTATGAGTATGCTTAGTTTTCTTATGAAAAACATTATTCTTTGATAACATGATGGATTATTTTTTTTCAAAAGATATTATTTTAGTTGGTTCTTGTTGTTCCTGCAACAAATATTTTAACATTCTTCTCATCCAAACTACTTGACAATCTATGCTTGTAGCTGTGACATACACTTCTTTTGTTGAAGAGTCAGTCACTATAGATTGTTTCCTTTATGCCCATGATACTATACCTATTCAAAAAAATAAATGTACCCAGAGGTTGTTTTTTTGTCATCTATGTTGCCTCCACAATCATTGTCAGTGTATCCAATGAGTCTGAAATATTCTGAGGTAGAACACAAAAAGCCAAAGTCTTTTGTTCCATTCACATATATCATAATTCTTTTCCCTTCCTTACAATGGGATTATTTTGTATTTTCCATGAACCTTCAAATCAAGCTCACTCCATACATAATATTAGGTCTTGTTGTTGTTAAGCACATAAGACTTCCTACTAGTCTTTTAAACATTGTGGGATCCACCTTGGATCCTTCATATTCTTTGATTAACTTCAATCATGTTATGACAGGTGTTGGGGATGCTTTGGAATTTATCATATTGAATATCTTCAAAATTTCATGTGCATGCTTAGATTATGAGATAAATATACCAACTTTGGATTAGTGAACTTCAATACCCAGAAGATATATCACCATCCCTAATTCAGTGATTTCAAATTCATCTTTCATCATTGACTTATATACTTCTATTCCAAAATCACCTGTAAAAATAAAATCATCTACATATAATCAAACAATTAACATGTTACCTTCTTGATTTTCTTTGATGTACAATGTTGGCTCACATTCACTTCTCTGAAATCCATTCTAAATGAGATAGGAATCTATGTGACTTATCAAGATCTAGGAGGTTGCTTTAATCAATGCAATGTTTTCTTCAATATTTATACTTTTTCTTCTTATCCTGGAACCTCATAGAGTTGTGGTTGTTACACATATACTTCTTCTTCCAATTTTCCATTCAAAAATTTTGACATTACATCCACTTGGTAAAAAATCCATTTTTTATGTGAAGCAATGGATGACAGAGTTCTAACTTTGTCCATTCGTGCAATTGGTGTAAATGTTTCATTGAAATCAATTCCAGGTTTCTGTGTAAAATCTCTTGCAAGTAGCATCGCCTTGCGCTTCTACACATTTCTTTCTGCATGTTCTTGGCTTTATAAATCCACTTCACACTTATCACATCATTGTCTTTAGGTACATCTACCAACTTCCATGTATGATTGTTCTCTATGCATATGATTTTTTCATCCATGGCTTGAGCCCATACATCATCTTTGACAACTTATTCAAAAGTTAATGGATCAACCATTTTTGAAAACAAAGCAAAAAAAAAAAAAGAATTTGTGATGTCCTCATTATAAATGTCGCACAAACTTCTTGTCTTCCTTGGTAACAAACTTGATAAAGTTGGATTTGGAGATGTAGAACTACTTAGACTACTTGTTGGAGTTTGATGCGCTCTAGGTGTATACTGCGCAACTGTTGATCTCACTAGAGTAGTTTGTGTTGTGATTTGTGTTGCAGTGTCGGGTGTAGAAGGCACTGCACACTGACTTGTACATGGTGTTTGAAATACCACTTCTTTTGTTTGATCATGCTCAATAGCATCAATAATTATGATTTTATTTTCTATGCTTCCATCCCATGCTTCATTTTTCGTGCATTGAACATCACAGTTGATTATGAATTTTCTTGCGACAGGGTCATACATCTTGTATCCTTTTATATATTCAGAATACCCAACAATTATACATATATGTCATTTGTTTTCCAACTTCTTTCTCAGCTCATCCAGAAATGTGCATCTGTGACAACCAAAAAAATTTAAATGCACCACATTATGCTTCATACATGTCTGGGCTTCTTAAGGAACTCTATTCTTTACACTTTTTGTCGGACATATGTTCAAGATGTATACTGCAGTCGCCACTGCCGCATCCCAATACTCATTTGACAAATGTTTGGCTGCTAACATACTGTGTGTCATTTCCATGATGATTATATTCTTTGTTTCTGTGACTCCATTATGTTGTGGTGTATACCATGGGG
The DNA here is from genome assembly GCA_000966675.3 of Picea glauca. Lineage (NCBI taxonomy): Eukaryota > Viridiplantae > Streptophyta > Pinopsida > Pinales > Pinaceae > Picea > Picea glauca. The sequence goes on along the minus strand of JZKD02S0373030.1, from coordinate 81,233 downwards.
TAAATTACTTGTAAATACCATGAACTTTATAAAAGTTCTGAAATTCTCTTGAACTATATTCTCCTCCTATGTCAGTTCTTACACACTTGATGTAATAACCACTTTTCTTCTCCACAAGTAATTTAAACTATTGAAACCAACCCAATGTGTCAGATTTATGTTTTATGAAATAAATCCATGTTTTTCTTGAGAAATCATCAATGAATGTTAGAAAATGTGTACTGCCTCCTATAGATGGTGTTTTCATTGGTCCACGAATGTCTGAATGTACTATTTCCAGTGGATCTTTATGACTTTCCAAGTGGAAATGATTCTCTATGTTTCTTTCTTGAAATACAACTTTCATATATTCTTTCTGGTTTTTCAATCAATGGAAAACATTTTACAATATCCTTTATGTGTAGTAGCTTCAGAGCTGCAAAGTTCAAATGTCCAAATTTGAAATTCCATAACCATGAATCGTCATGTGCTTCAGATTGAAATGTTTCCTACATTTCTACGCTAGTTTCTCCTTTCTTGATAATGGGCACACTATTTTCTTCATTGGAACTCCGCACACTTTTTGTTGTAAATGTAGTGTCTAACTACACATCTTTTTATTTTCCAACAACTAGTGTTGTATGTTTCGTCTTGGTTGGATTCAATGTCAATGGGAACATCTGGATTCTTTCAATAAGATGATTGCTTGGATATATGTCCATAATCACACAATTATTATCTTCCATGTAGATTATGTATCATTTTTGTAACACTTGTCTTGTGCTCATCAAATTAATTTTTAGACCAGAATCATAATAAACATGAGGCATCGCTTTTTTCTCTCCTTGCTTAGTTAAAATGTTTATATTTCCTTTGTCTAAGATAATGAATGGGATATATGTTCCAAATGTAACCTTGCTTTGGAATGACTTATCCAAACTAAAAAACAATTCTATGTTTCATCTCATATGGTTACTATAGCCTAAATCTAGATAGCATATATCACAAGGACTTTCTTGAGGAACATTGCATTCAACTGGTGGGACTATAGGAATTGCCTCACCGTGCGCCATAAACATAGGGCTAGAGGAACTATTTGCGCCGTGTGAGTGATCTTGTTCTTGCTTGTTCTGATTATATTTTCTTTTCTTGCAATCATATGCATAATGTCCATACTTTTTACAATAACGACACTGAATCTTTGATTTATCAAATTTTTGATTACTTGGCAGACTCTTATTTGGATTTTGACCTCTTCCACCAATATTTCCAAGACTTCTATGATGTCCACCTCTAGCAGAGCTTCTTTCTCTTCCTCTAAAGTTTCCTCTCCCGCTTCCTCTTCCACGACTTATAGATGACTATACGGAAAATGCATTATCTAATGACATAACAGATTCAAGTCTTTTTTCTCTTCTAAGGTCACAAGGGTATCTCACAAACTGACTCACTCACAAATCGGTGGAGTCTTAAACCTCACCGACCTGCAATTTCTATTTGCAACAGAGATTACACGCTGAAATAATCACAAAGATAGATAAGCCTAGAAAACCTTTAATGACCGGGGTCGAACATCGGTTGATGTGGATTGACGTCAACCCTTCCAAAAGAGAGGAAACCAATCTATCGACACTTGCACACCAAGTCATATGTATCGACAAATACGCAGATAAAGTACGAGGTAAAGGCGATATAGGGCACCACATCCTTCCGTCCACTACGAAGGAAAGAAATCCCACCTGCATGTGAAGGCCTTCATAATGAGAGTACTTACAAATTACATAATACTATCAGTTTAAGAAAATAAGAGAGACGTATATATTTTCCGAACCTCGTTATTAATTTACGGACAAGCGAGTCGTAATCGGAGCAGTGCGTTATTTTTTTGGCATTATAGGGCTCCTAAGGGCTGGTAGAGAAGACAAATCTGGATAATTAGATGTCTCCGGGCAAAAGTTTTGCTCGAATATCAATGAAACTCGCAAAAGATCCTTTCTGTGGCATTGTCAGTGCAAAATTACATATTAGTTGCTGTCAAAATCAATATGAACTTTTCAGTAAGCACATGATTGTATATAAAGCTCATCCGTATCCAGTAAGGGCCTATAACTTTTTAAAACAGTTTCCCGTCATTTAGATTATTGTGCTTGAATTTCTGTCACCTTCAGTGATCAAATTTTGCGGTGAATTTCCTATTACAAACCAAAAAACAGTCTGGCCGCCAAGATATCAGTAAACTATTCACTGATTAGATTTGTCTCATCTATACGTTGTAATCGTAATTTAAATAATCAAATGAAACAGCGAGTAAGATTGCTAATATATTTGGCCGGACGATCTACAACTTATTCCGGCCTGGTCAGTCAAATCGGCTTTGGAAAAGATTTTGTATCAAGGCACAGTTACCAGGAAACACAAAAATATGGATCCCCACCGTCTCTTGCAATTTCAAAGGACGATGTAGACAAAAGGTGTGGATCGGGCGCGATGAGGAATAATTATAGACAGCTTTCACAGCCTGGATTGAATTGTTCTGTCTCAATCCATCTATGTCTCACACGGTAAAAGAGATGCATGCATTCCTTGTGGAAGACTTAAGCGGGAAAGAAAGAGGAAATTGTCCTATTAATGGTCACATAATCATAAACATAAACATATGTAGGTCTTCAAAAAGGAAATTCCATATATCAATGTCCTTGTCATTGTATTGATCGAAATTATTACTACTGTTGGTTAAGTACAGACTCTAAGAATTGACTGGATTAAAAATAATAAAAATCTCTTTGAAAAGTATTTTAAAATATGTATACATTAATTTAACAACTGAATTATACAATAAAATCCTTATAACAGATCATTTTATTTCTGATTAACTTGCAAATTGCAAACTTAGCACAATAAAATTTAAATGATCTGCAATCTTGCATGTCACCCCAAAATAACATAAAAGTGAGCTTAAAATAGCATAAGAAAATAAAAAATGTATCAAAAATAGTGTGTATCAACATTGCATTTTCTTAGCATAGAGCTCTCCAAGTCCAAAATGTAGGTTATCCTACAAACCTAGAACAATTAAGAAGCAAAAACATACATTAGTAATTATCTCTAAAAATGTTGTAGAGGAGCATAGAACTATGGAATTGCCTCAAGGCCTTTAGAAGATAAAACGAGTCAGAAATGAAACTGTTTGTGACGAAAAGGATAGTTGCTATACTACAAATTACCACACTAAGTTTTGCATTTGTGAGTTGGCCTAGTACATTCTCTAGTTTGCAAACTTAAATCGCACTCTCATCCATCATTGCTATTTAAAAAACAACATTTTTGTTGCCATATGTGATTGACCAGTTTGCAAACAGCCTACATACGTTATTTGTCAATTTACAAACCATGTATGCCCTCAATTTTATGAAAAAATAAAAATATTCCACATTTTTGAGCTTGGATTTCATTTGGGATCGCTCCCAAACTTCTCTGGTCCCATACACATTGGATACAACCACCCTAAACCCTTGAGGATGGTATATATTTTAGGATATTTAGACACTTAGGAGTTAGTTAAGATCTACTTGGTCTAATGTGTCGTTAGGTAAAAGTGTGTTTCTTAGTGTGTTTCTTTAGTATGCATTAGTATGCATTTGT
>JZKD02S0373030.1:45532-65294 GCA_000966675.3 Picea glauca | reverse complement strand
TCTAATTAACAAATATTTTACAATATGATTAATTCTAACAACAAGTATTGCATGCACATTATGATGCAGGAGCATCCTTCATGACAATAAAAACCAACGTGGAAGCAGAAGACAGTTGGAAGACGTCTAGCATAAGTTTTTAAATTTTTAAATTTTTCCTTGAAGTTGATGCGTTGAACATAAATGAGATCATTTAATTTAGGCGCCTTGGTAAAAATGTAATGAGACCTCGAGCTATATGCTCTCGTCTGAGATAGACAAAGGCATTTATAGTAGTAGTTGCAGGTAGATAGAATTGAATTCTTAGATTAGACAGTTTTAGAGCGCAGGAGGGAAAACGGATATAGACACCCTCATTTGTATCATTGTAACATTAACAAGAAGAGTTAGAAGAATCTAGAGCATAGGAGAGAAGAAGAGAACTGTAGAAGAACACCCATGTATGGATCTTGAATTAATAGAAGGAGTTGATTCAGATTCATGGCTATTGTGTTATTCTCTGTGTATGTGTGTTGAATGCTCTACTTATGAGAATTACTTCCTGTTATGCATTTGTTATCATGTTGTGTGTATGATTTCATGTGTCAAGATTGAAATCTGAGAGGAAGTGAGGTGAGTTACAATTGTTTCTCTTTTGAGCAAGGATTCTTGCAAGGAGTGCATTGATAGAAGGCTCAGGGAGTTAAACTCTTGTTCTCAAAGCACTCAGAAGTGAAAGTGGGTTGATAAATTTGTGCAAGGAGTGCATAGGCTAAGGAGAGTCTCAATCCTGAAACTGAGCAGAAGCTTTGGAGGACTACTGCTACGAGCATACGCAGAGTCAAAGGAAGCTCGAACAATTGAAGTGTTCGCAGGTTTGCCGCAAGGAGTGCGTGAAAAGAACCTCGTTGAGGTTGAAGAAATTTAGAAAAGCTGAGGAAGGATAGACCTCTAAGTCGCTGAAGACCAGCGTAGATAAGTGTGACTTGAAGTTGCAAGAAACGTCACAGGTTGGCGAAGCCACGAGGAGTCTCGTGGAGAGACACTTTTCTCATTTCGTGGATTACAAAAGGAAGAACAGACGGTTGAAATCCTCTGAGGAGATTTCGCGAAGTTTCAAGGATCATCAGATCTTGCAAAGGTGCAAGGAGGTTACGGAGAGAAGATTCCGAAGAGTTTGAATCTCAGGAGAGGCAGAGCCGTCGATTCAAAGTCACAAGAGTGGTTGGATATACACGTGGTATTGTGTATCGGGGACTCATGAGTTAAAGCCCCAAAAGTTGAGCAACAAGAACAACGATATCGGGAGACGCGATATCCCTACAAGATCAGAGTTGTTCGTTGTGGAGGACAATTGTAAGGAGATTCTCTCATCTTGCAGACTCGGACATAGGAGGATAGAAAGGGAAGTCTTTCAGCTTCACAAGTGGCGAATTGGCGAGAAGGCTAAGAGCTATCCATCTGAGGAGGATAGGTGGCGAGAGATCGAGAGATCTCAAGAACTCAGGAGTTCACGGGGTGAGAGCCCAAATAGTGGGTACTCCAAGTCACGAGGATGTGAGGCGCGAGGAGGAGGATAACTGTTGGATTCAGATCATAGGAGGACCATTGGATCTGTGTGTGGGATCGTGTATTAGAGCCTCGCAAGAAAATACTCGAGGATTTGGGCACGGGGATTGCGATATTGCGAGAAGTGATATCTCGACAGCTAGAGGATAGTGTGGGCCATAGCGAAGTTGGCGAGTGGAGTATAGGTGGCATAAAGTCATCAAGATCTCGTCACGAGAGGTTTCGAAGTATCGACATTAGGACTTACGAGTCACGAAGTGTCGAAAGCCTGGGTTCATGTGGACACATGGTAGAGCATATGGTGGGACCCACATGGTCGATGGGTGGACACGTGCTGCCTGGAGATAGAGGTCAACATTATGCTGAATTCTCGCATCTCATGGATTCGCGGAATAGGAGGGTGAAGGATCGACGTTTCAACTTGAGAGGTGGAGAGGTTGCGAGGTTGCGAGTAGTGCAATCCGTCGATGGAGGAGTCAGCTCAGCGTTGACCTATCGTGTCTTGGAGGATCGCAATGGGAGGCACAAGAGTTCGACTCACAAACTCACGAAGGTGCGAGTTGCGAGAGGCACTAACATTTAATCCTAGCCCATGGTTGCATGTGGTGAGGGAACTGATAAAGGAAGGAGCTATACCTATATTGCTAGGTCAGGTATCGCAAGATTAGAAAGGAAGAGTTGGAGGCTTTGAGTCATGAACTCGCGCGATAGCGAGATTTAGCTGATTTCCCGGTGGTAAAGGGGAGACCTCAGGGAAAGATTGTTGTGGGTGTAGATTTACCAATAGGGAAATAGAAGGACCTTGGAGTTCTTTGGGCGATAAGGAAGAAGATCCTGTGAGAGTGGACTTGCCTGGGTGGCGCGCCCCTACATCAAGTGGTATCAGAGAATAGAAAATTTTCTTTGCTTTCTGTAGCAGAGAAAAAGGGAGAATTCACCATGCCACCAAGGAGAAGAGGTAGACAATCACTTGATCTAGAGGATGAAAGGGAATTGTCCAGAGGAAGAGAAATGTCCAGAGAAAGAGGTAGTCAAGGACAGAATCTAGACATGGAAAGAGGAATGTGAAATCTTCGTGCCAGAATGGAGGACATGGAGATAAGAGAAAGGCGAAGAGCTGATGTAGGAGATATTAGTGAATCCAAGGATGAAGGTGATGCTGGACATGAAGAAGAAGAAATCCTAGTGGAAGATGCAGCCAATGACCATTTAACTAAGGCTATCACCTGGATGAGTTCAAAAACAAAGATGGACATTCCAACTTATGAAGGGAATCTGGATGCAGAAGAGATTCTAGATTGGATTAGAGCTCTTGACACTTACTTCGATTATGAAGATATCGAAGATGATAAGAAGGTCAGACATGCCATCATGATATTAAGAGGACATGCATCCTTGTGGTAGGATGAACTGCAAGCTGATAGGTGTTGCCAAGGAAAACACAAAATTAAGACCTGGGATAGGATGATTGCAAAGATGAAGGCAAAATTCATTCCCAGGGACTATCAAATTTCTCTGTTCAGGAGGATACAGAACCTGAGACAAAAGTTGATGACAATGAAAGAGTATACTGAGGAATTTTATAGGTTGAATATCAGAGCAGGTCATCACGAAAACAATGACGAAAAGGTGGCCAGGTATATGAATGCCCTGAGGTATGAAATTCAGGATGAAATAAATATGGCAACCATCTGAACGGTGGAGGATGCTTACCAATTGGATATGAAAGCTGAAGAGAAGCTGAGCTGTAAACAAAGACAGAGGGGCTGAGGCAGGAGTCATCCCAAAGGAAAATCAGTTGCCCAAGATAAATATCAGAAGCCCAAGGATGACTGGAAGAAACCTCAGACTTAGACAGAGAGAGGTGGAAGTTTGCAACGAGGGCAAGATGCTGAGCAAAGAGGATAGCATACTGAGCAGAGAGGAGGATATGCTGATAATAATAGATTTCCTCATACTAGAGGTAGAGGAAGAGGAAGAGGTGGAGTAATCACATGCTTCACATGTGGAAAAAATGGACATAAGTCATTCGAGTGTCCAGAGAAAAGGAAAGAAACTGGAGAGACTCACATCGCCGAGGCACATTGGCGANGGCATTTATAGTAGTAGTTGCAGGTAGATAGAATTGAATTCTTAGATTAGACAGTTTTAGAGCGCAGGAGGGAAAACGGATATAGACACCCTCATTTGTATCATTGTAACATTAAAAAGAAGAGTTAGAAGAATCTAGAGCATAGGAGAGAAGAAGAGAACTGTAGAAGAACACCCATGTATGGATATTGAATTAATAGAAGGAGTTGATTCAGATTCATGGCTATTGTGTTATTCTCTGTGTATGTGTGTTGAATGCTCTACTTATGAGAATTACTTCCTGTTATGCATTTGTTATCATGCTGTGTGTATGATTTCATGTGTCAAGATTGAAATCTGAGAGGAAGTGAGGTGAGTTACAATTGTTTCTCTTTTGAGCAAGGATTCCTGCAAGGAGTGCATTGACAGAAGGCTCAGGGAGTTAAACTCTTATTCTCAAAGCACTCAGAAGTGAAAGTGGGTTGCTAAATCTGTGCAAGGAGTGCGTAGGCTAAGGAGAGTCTCAATCCTGAAACTGAGTAGAAGCTTTGGAGGACTACTGCTACGAGCATACGCAGAGTCAAAGGAAGCTCGAACAATTGAAGTGTTCGCAGGTTTTCCGCAAGGAGTGCGTGAAAATAACCTCGTTGAGGTTGAAGAAATTTAGAAAAGCTCAGGAAGGATAGACCTCTAAGTCATTGAAGACCAACGTAGATAAGTGTGACTTGAATTTGCAAGAAACGTCACAGGTTGGCAAAGCCACGAGGAGTCTCGTGGAGAGACACTTTTCTCATTTCGTGGACTACAAAAGGAAGAACAGACGGTTGAAATCCTCTGAGGAGATTTCGCGAAGTTTCAAGGATCGTCAGATCTTGCAAAGGTGCAAGGAGGTTACGGAGAGAAGATTCCGAAGAGTTTGAAGCTCAGGAGAGGCAGAGCCGTCGATTCAAAGTCACAGGAGTTGTTGGATCTACACGTGGTATTGTGTATCGGGGACTCATGAGTTAAAGCCCCAAAAGTTGAGCAACAAGAACAACGATATCGGGAGACGCGATATCCCTACAAGATCAGAGTTGTTTGTTGTGGAGGACAAGTGTAAGGAGATTCTCTCATCTCGCAGACTCGGACATAGGAGGATAGAAAGGGAAGTCCTTCAGCTTCACAAGTGGCGAATTGGCGAGAAGGCTAAGAGCTATCCATCTGAGGAGGATAGGTGGCGAGAGATCGAGAGATATCGCGAACTCAGGAGTTCACGGGGTGAGAGCCCAAACAGTGGGTACTCCAAGTCATGAGGATGCGAGGCGCGAGGAGGAGGATAACTATTGGATTCAGATCATAGGAGGACCATTGGATCTATGTGTGGGATCGTGTATCGGAGCTTTGCAAGAAAATACTCGAGGATTTGGGCACGGGGATTGCGAGATTGCGAGAAGCGATATCTCGACAGCTAGAGGATAGTGTGGGCCATAGCGAAGTTGGCGAGTGGAGTATAGGTGGCATAAAGTCATCAGGATCTCGCCATGAGAGGTTTCGAAGTATCGACATTAGGACTTGCGAGTCACGAAGTGCCGAGAGCCTGGGTTCATGTGGACACATGGTAGAGAATATGGTGGGACCCACATGGTCGATGGGTGGACACGTGCTGCCTGGAGATAGAGGTCAACATTATGCTGAATTCTCGCATCTCATGGATTTGCGGAATAGGAGGGTGAAGGATCGAAGTTTCAACCTGAGAGGTGGCGAGGTTGCGAGGTTGCGAGTAGTGCAATCCTTCGATGGAGGAGTTAGCTCAGCGTTGACCTATCGTGTCTTGGAGGATCGCAATGGGAGGCACAAGCGTTCGACTCACAAACTCACGAAGGTGCGAGTTGCGAGAGGCACTAACATTTAATCCTAGCCCATGGTTGCATGTGGTGAGGGAACTGATAAGGGAAGGAGCTATACCTATATTGCCAGGTCAGGTATCGCAAGATTAGAAAGGAAGAGTTGGAGGCTTTGAGTCATGAACTCGCGAGATAGCGAGATTTAGTTGATTTCTCGGTGGTAAAGGGGAGACCTCAGGGAAAGATTGTTGTGGGTGTAGATTTACCGATAGGGAAATAGAAGGACCTTGGAGTTCTTCGGGCGATAAGGAAGAAGATCCTGTGAGAGTGGACTTGCCTAGGTGGCGCGCCCCTACATCAAGTGGTATCAAAGAATAGAAAATTTTCTTTGCTTTCTGTAGCAGAGAAAAAGGGAGAATTCACCATGCCACCAAGGAGAAGAGGTATACAATCACCTGATCTAGAGGATGAAAGGGAATTGTCCAGAGGAAGAGAAATGTCCAGAGAAAGAGGTAGGCAAGGACAAAATCTAGACATAGAAAGAGGAATGTGAAATCTTCGTGCCAGAATGGAGGACATGGAGATAAGAGAAAGGCGAAGAGCTGATGTAGGAGATATCAGTGAATTCGAGGATGAAGGTGATGCTGGACATGAAAAAGAAGAAATCCTAGTGGAAGATGCAGCCAATGAGCGTTTAATTAAGGCTATCACCTGGATGAGTTCAAAAACAAAGATGGACATTCCAACTTATGAAGGGAATCTGGATGCAGAAGAGCTTCTAGATTGGATTAGAGCTCTTGACACTTACTTCGATTATGAAGATATCGAAGATGATAAGAAGGTCAGACATGCCATCATGATATTAAGAGGACATGCATCCTTGTGGTAGGATGAACTGCAAGCTGATAGGTGTTGCCAAGGAAAACACAAAATTAAGACCTGGGATAGGATGATTGCAAAGATGAAGGCAAAATTCATTCCCAGGGACTATCAAATTTCTCTGTTCAGGAGGATACAGAACCTGAGACAAAAGTTGATGACAATGAAAGAGTATACTGAGGAATTTTATAGGTTGAATATCAGAGCAGGTCATCACGAAAACAATGACGAAAAGGTGGCCAGGTATATGAATGCCCTGAGGTATGAAATTCAGGATGAAATAAATATGGCAACCATCTGAACGGTGGAGGATGCTTACCAATTGGATATGAAAGCTGAAGAGAAGCTGAGCTGTAAACAAAGACAGAGGGGCTGAGGCAGGAGTCATCCCAAAGGAAAATCAGTTGCCCAAGATAAATATCAGAAGCCCAAGGATGACTGGAAGAAACCTCAGACTTAGACAGAGAGAGGTGGAAGTTTGCAACGAGGGCAAGATGCTGAGCAAAGAGGATAGCATACTGAGCAGAGAGGAGGATATGCTGATAATAATAGATTTCCTCATACTAGAGGTAGAGGAAGAGGAAGAGGTGGAGTAATCACATGCTTCACATGTGGAAAAAATGGACATAAGTCATTCGAGTGTCCAGAGAAAAGGAAAGAAACTGGAGAGACTCACATCGCCGAGGCACATTGGCGAGATGTTGAGGCAGAGTATGCTGAAGGTGGGAGATCGTTGGTAATGTGAAAAGTCCTTTTGACACCAGAGAAAGAGATGGAGAACTCAGCGTAGAGGATTAGTCTTTTTAGGACTGCTTGCAATACCAAGGATAGAGTATGCAAGGTTATCGTGGACAGTGGAAGCACCGATAATCTCGTTTCAACTGAGATGGTAGAAAATATGGAGCTGGAGACAACTGATCAGCCGAATCCATAAAAAGTTTCATGGCTATAGAAGGGACATCAGGTAAATGTCACTAAACAGTGCTTAGTTGACATTAATATAGGAGGATATAATGATAGGATTTTATGTGATGTTATTCCTATGGATGTCTGTCATTTATTGCTAGGTAGACCATGGTAATATGATAGAAATGTAATTCATGATGGGAGGATGAACACCTATACCTTGAAAAAGAATGGTAGAACTCATATGTTGTGTCCAATTGAAGATAAAGAGGTGAAGCCATGGGTAAACAACACAACACTTCTCATGAGTGGGAAGGAACTTCTTACAGAAGTTAAGAAGGAGGATCCACAATTCTTTGTGGTTAGAAAACCGAGAATTGTTCTGACTAGCACAAGAGTGGACGATTTACCAGGAGAAGTTCAGGAACTGCTGGAAGAGTTTGTTGATATTGTAGTGGACGAACTACCTCATTCGTTGTCACCAATGAGGAGCATGAGTCACCATATAGACCTCATACCAGGAGCTATTTTTCCAAACAAAGTCGAGTACAGATTGACGCCGTAGGAGAATGAAGAGGTTAAAAGACAGGTCCAGGAGTTGTTGGACAAAGGTTTGGTCAGGGAAAGATTGATTCCATGTGTTGTTCCAACCATACTCAGTCCAAAGAAAGACGGAGGCTAGAGGATGTGCACTAATTCAAGAGCTATCAACAAGATAACTATCAGGTATAGATTCCCATTGCCAAGGATGGATGATTTGATGGATTTCTTAAGTGGAGAATTTTTTTTTTCAAAGATAGATTTGAAGAGTGGATATCATCAGATTCATATGAGAGAAGGTGATGAGTGGAAAACAACATTCAAGACAAATGAAGGTTTGTATGAATGGATTGTCATGCTGTTTGGCTTGACGAATGCACCAAGTACCTTTATGAGGTTGATGAATGAAGTCCTGAAGGAKTTCATTCCAAAATTTTTCATTGTGTATCTGGATGACATATTTATTTTCAACAAGACAAAGGCTSAGCATTTGAAGCATTTGGCCATCGTGATGAGGAAGCTACAKCAGGAGAAGTTGCTGATAAACATGAAGAAGTCCTCATTCATGAAGACAGAACTCAYTTATTTGGGATTTGTTATATCTGCAAATGAACTGAGGATGGATCCAGATAAGGTGGAGGTAATCAAGAATTGGCCATCACCGAGGAACGTATTTGAGGTGAGGAGTTTTCATGGACTGGCTAGTTTCTATCGAAAATTCATTAGAAATTTCAGTGGGATTAGTGSAGCAATGATGGACACAGTGAAGAAAAGACATAAATYTTTTCACTGGATGGAAGAGGCTGAGAAGAGTTTCAATTTATTGAAATGAAAGATTACGGAACAACCAGTTTTGGTGTTKCCAGATTTTCAGAAAACATTTCAGGTAAAATGAAATGCAAGCGGGGTTGCCATAGGAGCAGTCTTGAGCCAGAAAGACAGGCCGATTGCATATTTYAGCGAGAAGYTGAATGAGGCAAAAKAAAAGTATTCCACGTATGATAAATAATTTTATGCTATAATACAGGCATTGAAAAAATGGAGGCACTATTTGATTCCAAAAGAATTTGTTTTATATAGTGATAACCATGCATTACAATTTGTGAATCAACAGGAAAATTTGAATCGGAGGCATGTTAAATGGGTTGAATACATGCAAAATTTCACTTTTGTGATAAAACATATTTCTGGTACTGCTAAAAAAGTTGTTGATGCTTTGAGAAAGAAGTGCTTATTGTTGCAGGAGTTCAAAGTCGGGACATTAGGCTTTGATGATATTAAGGACATGTATGTAGATGATTCAAACTTTAAGCAGCTGAGAATCTAGTTCTCAGAGACATAAGTTAGTGGATAGAGTACGTGATCTAGGACGGATTGTTGTTCAAAGGAAATCAACTGTGTATTCTGAATTGATCCATGAGGGAGAACTTGTTGAAAGAGAAACACAGTGGAGGATTGGTTGGACATTTTGGCCATGATAAGACATTTGCAAAGCTGAGCGAGTCATATTTTTGGCCAGGGATGCAAGCAGAGGTCAAGATGTTTGTGGAAAGATGCAGGATTTGCCAACACTTGAAGGGCAGAAAGTAGAATGCGGGTTTTTATCAGCCATTTCCCATACCTGAGAAGCCATGGGATGAGATTAGCATGGACTTTGTATTGGTATTGTCGAGGACAAAAAGAGGTGTTGATTCCATCTTTGTGGTAGTGGATAGGTTTTCCAAGATGGCACATTTTATCCCATGCCAGAAGACCAGCGATGCGACTCGCATCACAAATTTGTTTTTCAAAGAGATTGTTCAACTTCATGGATTGCCGAAAAGCATAGTTTCAGACAGAGACACAAAATTTATAGGGCATTTCTGAAGGACATTGTGGAAGAAGATAGGAACTAATTTGATGTTTAGTTCTACTTATCATCCTCAGACGAATGGACAAACAGAAGTGGTCAACATAAGTCTGGGAGACTTGTTGAGGAGCTTGGTGACAGAGCACCATAGAAGTTGGGATAGTATATTACCACAAGCACAGTTCGCATACAATGATTCAGTGAACAGGAGCACAGGAAAAATCCCATTTCAGATTGTATATGGAATGCAACTGAGAGGCGTTTCTAAATTCAGGGATTCAGAACAGACTGATACTAGCAGTGCTAGTGCAAGAGAATTCACTGAAGTGATGAAGGAACTTCATGGCCAGGTGGAGGAGCGACTGTTGAAGTCAAGTTAGGAGTAGAAGCACAGAGCAGATCATCATCGGAGACAACTTCAGTTTGAATTTGGCGATCTAGTTCTGGCACATTTCAAGAAGGAAAGGTTCCCGAGAGGAACATACAACAAACTGAAGATGAAGAAAATTGGGCCATGCAAGGTCTTGAAGAAAATGGGACATAATGCTTATGAAATTGAGTTACCGGATGGGATCGGAATATCTCCGATATTTAATGTTTCAGATTTATATCCATATAGAGCTGATGAAGCAGGAGAAGAAAGTGATTATCAACCAGAGGTCCAGTGGTAGAAGTAGATACCAGTTGCAAAGAAGCCACAGATGGAGTTGATACTGAATAAATGAGTGGGTAAGAAAACCAAAAGGAAAGAATATTTCAAATATTTGGTCAAGTGGAAGGGCCATCCAGTTCAAGATGCCAGCTAGGAGGCTAAAGTAGAGATTTGGAAGCATGGACATACCGTGCAGGAGCTCATGGAAAGGATCCCATGCAAATTTTCAAGCGAGGGAGTATGATAAAGGAGCATCCCTCATGACAAGAAAAACCAACATGGAAGCAGAAGACAGCTGGAAGACGTCCAGCGCAAGTTTTTGAATTTTTAAATTTTCCCTTGAAGTTGATGCACTGAACATAAATGAGATCATTTAATTTAGGTGCCTTGGTAAAAATGTAATCAGACCTTGAGCCATACGCTCTCGTCTGAGATAGAAAGAGGCATTTATAGTAGTAGTTGCAGGTAGATAGAATTGAATTCTTAGATTAGATAGTTTTAGAGCGCAGGAGGGAAAACGTATATAAACACCCTCATTTTTATCATTGTAACATTGAAAGGAAGAGTTAGAAGAATATAGAGCATAAGAGAGAAGCAGAAAACTATACAAGAACACCCATGTATAGATCTTGAATTAATAGAAGGAGTTGATTCAGATTCATGGCTGTTGTGTTATTCTCTATGTATGTGTGTTGAATGCTCTACTTATGAGAATTACTTCCTGTTATGCATTTGTTATCATGCTGTGTGTATGATTTCATGTGTCGAGATTGAATCTGAGAGGAAGTGAGGTGATTTACAATTGTTTCTCTTTTGAGAGAAGATTCCTACAAGGAGTGCATTGACAGAAGGCTCAGAGAGTTAAACTCTTGTTCTCAAAGCACTCAAAAGTGAAAGTGGGTTGCTAAAGCCGTGCAAGGAGTGCCCAAGCTAAGGAGAGTCTCAGTCATGAAACTGAGAATAATCTTTGGACGATTGCTTCTACGATCATACGCAGAGTCAAAGGAAGCTCAAACAATTGAAGTGTTCATAGGTTTTCTGCGAGGAGTGCATGCAAAGAACCTCGTTGAGGTTGAAGAAATTTAGAAAATCTCAGAAAGCATAGACCTATGAGTTGCTGAAGACCAGTGTAGATAAGTGCGACTTGAAGTTGCAAGAAACGTCATAGGTTGGAGAAGCGGTGATGAGTCTCGTGGAGAGACATTTTTCTCATTTCGTGGATTACACAAGGAAGAATAGACAGTCGAAATCCTCTGAGGAGATTTTGTGAAGTTCCGGGGATCATCAGATCTTGCAAAGGTGTAAGGAGGTTACAGTGAGAAGACTCCGAAGAGTTTGAATATTAGGAGAGGTAGAGCCATCGATTCAGAGTCACAGGAGCCATTGGATCTACACATGGTATCGTGTATCAGGGACTCATGAGTTGAAGCCCCAAAAGTTGAGCAATAAGAACAATGATATCACGAGATGCGATATCCCTACAAGATTAGAGTCGTTCGTTGTGGAGGACGCGTGTAAGGAGATTCTCTCATCTCCCAGACTCTGACATAGAAGGACAGAAAGGGAAGTCCTTCAGCTTCACGAGTGGTGAATTGGCGAGAAGGCTCAGAGTCATCCATCTGAGGAGGACAGGTGGTGAGAAATCGAGAGATCTCGCAAACTCAGGAGCTCGCAGGGTGAGATCGCAAACATTGGGTACTCCAAGTCATGAGGATGCGAGGCACGAGGAGGAGGATAACCGTTGGATCCAGATCATAGGAGGACCATTGGATCTGTGCATGGGATTGTGTATCAGAGCCTCATGAGAAAAGACTTGAGGATTTGGGTGCGGGGATTGCGAGATTGCGAGAAGCAATATCCTGACAGCTGGAGGATAGCGTGGGCCATAGCGAAGTTGGTGAGTGGAGTACAGGTGGAATAAATTCATCAAGATCTCATCGCGAGAAGTTTCAAAGTATCGACATAAGGATTCGTGAGTTGTGAAGTTCCGAGAGACTGGGTTCGCGTGGACACATGGCAGAGCATAAGGTGGGACCCGCATGGTCAACGGGTGGACACGTGCTTCCTAGAGATAGAGGTCAACATTTCATTGAATTCTCACATCTCAGGGATTCGCGGAATAGGAGGGTGAAAGCTCGATGTTTCAGCCTGCGAGCTTGCGAGTAGTGTAATCCATCGAGGGAGGAGTCAGCTCAGCATTGACCTATCATGTCTCGGAGGATCGTAATGGGAGGCACACGAGTTTGACTCACAAACTCACAAAGGTGCGAGTTGCGAGAGGTGCTAACATTTAATCCTAGCCCATGGTTGCATGTGGTGAGGGCACTGATAAAGGAAGGAGCTATACCCGTATCACCAGGTTGGGTATCTCAAGATTAGAAAGGAAGATTTGGAGGCTTTGAGTCACGAACTCGCGAGATAGAAAGATTTAGATGAATTCCCGGTGGTAAAGGGGAGACCTCAGGGAAAGATTTTTGTGGGTGTATATTTCTTGATAGGGAAATATAAGGACTTTGGAGTTATTCGGGCGAGAAGGAAGAAGATCTTGTGAGAGTGGACGTGCCTGGGTGGTGCACCCCTGCGTCACATTATTACATAATTAAATATATAAACCTTAGTTCCTATATGAGTACTACAGATATGGATGATGCAAAAGGTCCTTACATCCATGAAGAAGAAATCATAGGTTTTCGTGTAACCATGGGAAATTCTAAGACTGACTAGTGGGAGAAAATATAGGAAAGAGCCTGTAACTATGAGAATCCTGCAAAAATAAGTCCATATCTATAGATTCAATAATGGAAGGATCATGAAATATCAAGAGGAGATACTACAAAACCTGAATATGTTGCAAAATCAACTCAAAAAATATTTGGGTTCAAGGAAAGAAGCTAGTTCTAGGAAAGTGGAAGTATCTAGGTCTTATGATGGAAGGGGTGATCATGGAGGATCTACATGATGAGGGAGTATTAGAATGAATCAACATCATCATTCCATAGGGTACTTGAACTGAAAAAAATATGCATGTTCAAGGTAGGAAATCATCCCAAGTATATCTCTTGTTAGGTATCATAGAATGAGACATGGGTCAGATAGCTTGCAAGGGGAACTGATGAAAATCAAGCCACCATCATTTGATGGAGATAACAAGAAATGAGAAGATGTAGAAGCATGACTGTTGGGAATGAGAAAATATTTCCATTTACATAATTCCTGTTCAAATGTGAAATCTAGAATTACATCCTACAATCTTCAAGGAAAGGCATATATGGGGTGGGATCAACTGATGTAAGTTAAGAACCCTGATGAGAAAATAAATTCTTGGAAAATTTTCAAGAAATATTTTCAGCAACAATACTTCTCAAATGAATATTATGACAATAAGATGCAAGAGTTATTTCAACTCAAACTTGGGAACATGACCATGGATGAATATGAGAAAAAAATATTGGAACTTATTTAAAGGTATGTGAACTTCATTAGAGATGATAAGGTTAAAATTTAGAGGTTCCTGAGTGGACTGTTGTTATTCTAAAAGGATATAATTTAGTTTTATCAGCCCAAGAATTTATAAGAATCCATAAGATAGACTAATTATTGTATGAAAAGAATAGAGGAAAACCAACTTTCCAAAGGGCCAAGGATAACAAGAAGAAAATAAATATGGATCAAAGGAAGAAAGGATTGAAACCACCTTTGATAAGGAATATATCTTAATCATATCATCAAGGGCATTCATCTCAAGGTGATAAAAAAGTGACAGATTCCTTGTGAAAGAAACCAAGGTAACATCACATAAAGTGTTATGGATATGAATGATATCACATGTATAAATATTTTCCTCATCGAGGATTGTTACACATTATTTTGGTCACCCCAGTGATCCTTTTACATTGTGTGTTCATGTTCCAAAAATATCCTTCCTTCATGAGAAAAGTGACTGGCTTTCTCTTCTCAAAAACCCTATGAAACAAGATTGTCATAGGCTAAACTATAATCAGAGTGTGGCGATGCCTGATCACCGCACTCTGTCCTGAAATTGGTTTGCGACGTATCTGTAGGATGTCCTATAGCTAGGGTGTGGCGATGCTAAAAGTCTAAGAAAAGTTCGACCTTCACGAAAGTTCTAGCAGAGGATCTTCAAGAAGATGAGGTGGCTTCTGAATAGATGGGATTTTACTCACTTCTCTGTTTTGTGTTGATACTGAGAGGGGGGTTGTCATTGTTCCATGGAAACTTGCACAAGAGATCTATCTAAATAAAGTACAAATAAAGATTTTAAAGAAAGGAATATATATTCAATATGGAAGAATGAGAAAATATATTCACAGTACTACAATGAACTGATGATTGATACACAGATCATGATTAATATGATACAATGAATGAGTGGAATACACTCATATATAGAGAAAAAAATTCTATAATTAATAAAATAAATCAAGTAGTTAGATTTCGTTAGGAATTCCTGCATGAATAATAGTGATAGTAAAAATAGAACTATTTAGTTAACTCCCACTGAAATAGTGTGTCAAAAATAGAAATTTCTCCAACACCCCCCTTGAACATCACTAGGGAGTAAACAATGAGTCCTGGCTACTAGGCCATTTTAGGTACTTATGTACAATGCAACTAATGAAAACTGAATAAAAACAAGGAAAGAGGGAAAACCACATGGGAACAAAACCCCCCCTCAAAAGATAATGTATAAAAAGAAGAAAATGGAAGTTGCTAGGAAACTGTTTTCTTCACTACAAGACGATCCCGCAAAGTCTTAAACTTCTTCTCATTGAAAGTCTTCGTGAAGATGTATAAATATTTATGGATCTGATGAAGTCATTTGGAAACCTGTCTATCCTTGTACTTCTTGATCCTGTGGACCCATCTACACCTGAAAATATTCTTTTCTGGTAGAAGTGGAACCAGATTCCAAGTTTGGTTTTGTAGGAGTGAATCATACTCCATATACATGGCTTCCTTCCATAATGGATTTACCACAACCCTATTGTATTTCTTTGGATCATTATATTGAACCATATAGCAATCCATGGGCATCGCATGATCTGAAATTGAAAGTAAATGAGAAGTATCCTCATGATGATATCGAGTCATCCTTGAATCCAATGGATTCCCTGCAAGGTTTCTTGCTACCTGAAGTGTGGTTTGTGCCTTCTTGGGCATCTTCTAAAGCTTCAAACCTGGCTTCTTATATGAATGTACTAGCTTCTTATTTCCATGTACAAAATCTGAGTGTATTGAATCATCTCTGATGTCTGAAACTGATGGAAGAACAAGAGTACATGAATGTTGCACTGGAGGTGCATGGAAAGTACTATCCTTACGTGTAATTAGAATAGAGGAGTCATCATCATAAAACTTAGTGAATTTATACAACCTTGACTTGTGATCCACCTCACCAATTGCAATGATGGAATTGTCATGCATGTCAATTACTGAAATTGAATCTGATGTAAATTCAACCTTTTTACCTTTTTGAGTGATCTAATAAACTCAGAGAAGATTCATAAAAATATTTGGAACATGTAAAAGATTATCAAAGCTTCCATTGTGGAGTTCCACTCTCCCTTCTCCTACTACTACTACTGGAGTATCATCCCGCATGAGAATAGGGGGTCTTGATCATGGACTCAAAGAAGAGAAAACTTCCTCTTTCACTTCCATATGATGGGATGCACCAAAATATATAATCCATGAATCAATTTAGGAATTAATTGCAACCAGAGCATAATGATTAACTTTATTAGGAGTAGGATCTTCTTCCCTATGCTTCTTGACTCCCTCTGGAATGAAGTTTCCAAGGTTGTTTTGTTGAAGTGTATGTGCCATAAGATCGATCTGTTTCTTCATGCATGTAGATTCTTCATGATTCACTTTATTGCAATATGTGCATTATTTTCCCTTCTTCTTATTCCCTTTGGAATTTGAATAATCTTTGGAACCTAAAGAATACTTGAAGGGTTTGGAATATCCCTACTTCTTTGACTCTAGATGTAATAACTCCTTTTGTTTTTGCTTCAACTTCTGATTGTATGACCCTTTTCCATCATGCATCATGAGTGCATGCACTTTGAGATCTTTCATGAGGCCCATATGTATTTTTTTTGTCTGTTTTTTCGTAAGAGAATCAATGAATTGATCCAACGTAGGCATTTTCCAATTTGTTCCAAAAAAGACATATGCCAGAATGGAAATTGGAGACATATACAACATATTCTGGTCCTCGCTTGGACAAGATTGTTAGAATAAATTGTTTCTCTAGTGTATACTTTTCAATACCACATTCACCCAATATTAATAGCAAAGATCTAAATTTTGTAAAAAAATCTTGTATATTATCAAATCTTTTAGGGTCTAAGGTATTCAACTCTATCTTAAGCATATGACCTTAGATCTCATCTTGCTTTCCAAAGAGTCGTTCCAAGGTGGTCTAGATATTGTTTGGAGTCTTGCATGTAGAAATATGAAACCATAGATCAATCGATATTAGCTCAAGAAGTATTCCTTTGGTCTCATCCTTATGGTTCAACCATATCATCTTCTCAATCATTGATGTAGGTTTTGTTTCTGTCGCCGTCATCAAATTATACAATCCTTTTCTTTTGAGTTGGAATGTCGCCTTGGGATTGCAATAAAAATAATTGTATGGTTTGAGGATTACCACCAAGTTTGACTGTATAATAGTTGTCATATCCATCTCTCCCACTATTTCTAAGAACCCCTAAAAATTTACTCTTAATCTGTAAGTGAAAAATTAAGAAATCACGACAGAAATGACACTTTAAGTGAAAATTCGTATCAGTTTCAAGAGTTGATCTTGTGACTTACATTCTGATCAAACGGTGAGGAATCTCGTCAAACGGTTGAAAACACACTTATAAAATGGTCTGATTTAGTTTCCATGAGGGTCGTTTCTTAAAAAATGTAATATTTTGGGAGCAATGAATGTAGAAAGGTATGACCACAGATTTTTATCAGTTTCAGGAGGATATATTTTGGCTTCCTTTCTAAGAAAATGATGAATAATCTCGCGAAACAGTTGAAAAATCACTTCCAAAATGGGGTGATTAACTTTCATCACAGGTCGTTTCCTCAAAAATGTAATATTTTGGGAGGAATAACTGTTGAAATGTACGACCACGGATTTAGCTCGTCGAAACCCCGATTTTTCTTATTATTTGGCTTATCTGGCTTGCTCCAAGAAGCATAGCTCTGATACCATGTCAGTGTTTCATGGAAACCTATACATGAGATCTAGCTAAATCAAGTACAAACAAAGATTATCAAGAAAGGAAGAGATATTCAATATTGAAGAATGCGAAAATATATTCACACTACTCCAATGAGCTGATGATTGATACATAGATCATGATCAATAGGATACAATGAATGATTAGAATACACTCACATATAGGGAAAAACATTCCATAATTAATAAAAGAAATCAAGCAGTTAGCTTTCCTTAGGAATACATGCATGAATAATAGTGATGGTAAAAATAGAAAGTCTAAAATAGAACTAGTCAGTTAACTCCCACTGATCTAGTGTGTCGAAAATAGAAATTTCTCCAACAGGGTTGAACCATTATCAAGTACAATTTATGACCTTTTCAACTTATACTTAAACCATTCAATTATATCCAATGAGAAATAAAAAATAGTATAAGATTTACAACAATACACCACAATACACCATGCACAATATATGAGAAATAATCAATAGTTATTGTTTAAGGGAAGTAATGACTTCCAAAGGTAGCTACATATTTCAAACATAAAGGGAGGGATAAAAATCCAAGAGGAATATACAATCATCCAATATGAAGAGAGGGTTGAACTCTCCATCCTTTCCCCTTCCTTCCACCCAAGAATATATGAGAGATAATAAAACTTTACATTAAATCATAACCATCAACCAACCATCATATAGAACCTGATAATGCTTCCTGAGACTTCTTCAACTTCCGCAATTATTCAATTCTTGGAATACTCTAATCCTATAGATAACATTACTAAATTTATTCTATGAAATGTCTCCAATTTTCACTCCTTGAATCCTCCCCAAAGAGAAGTTATAGAGAGAATGGTAGACCTTGTTCAATTCTGGTTTATTCAGGAGGGAAAACTTGTACAGAATTCCCCATGCTCCATATTTAACATCAGATTATGAAAATCGTAAAAAAGAAACTAAAGTCTGTACTCTTTCCAATGAAATTGGTATCACTTCATTTGGATTATCTATGAATAATTTATGACTGTTTTACCTGGAAAACTTGTTTATTGACTAGTTTCAGGACTAGTCAAAAACTTTATCTTCAACAGAGTGTATATCCAAAATTATATCGAATAAAAAGATGAATTTTGTACCACACTTATCTTGATATGTTTTCTCAATACCAAATCAATTTCACCATTTGAAATGTTCTATAAAAAAAACTATAGATAAAATGGTAAGGTGACCTGTAAATAACATACCTTAGAACACATCACCAAAAGACTTCATCCTCCCTTGAAATCTAGCCTTCTTTAATTATGATTTCCTTTGAAATTCGACTTGTATATAAAATGAATGTATAATGATATGTATTTATACAATTTATTTCACTTTATTTTAACATTAGGTTTGACCTGGCACTTTCTTATTTTGTAATTCTCTTCTTTAATTGTCTTCACGGCTGACCTGTATTTCCTTATTCAATTCACTTTGTCATCTTCTTAAATTCATTTCTACTCAAACATGAGGATCCACATGACGAGAAACATACCATTGGAAACAAAATGATGTATACTATCCATCCATGGGTGTTGTATCTGGATGTGCATTGTCATTCATGTCCAAATACCTTCATCAATCTTGTGGTCCAAAACCAATGACTAGGGTTGACATCAATGACAACAACCAATCTTCCAACAATCTCCCCCTTTGTCAATGATGGAAACACACATGCTCCCCCTATCATCATGATACCAATTTCTCTCACCCATTGACATCAATGGAAAAGGGTAGGGCTTCTCCCACTGAGTTTAATGGGAAAAGGTAACTCTCTTCTTTGGGGCACTCAATTATACTTCATCCTTATTTTTGGTCTTTGGGACTTTTAATTCCTTGGAATCCTTTTGTTTGGATTTTGGATTCTCTCGCTTCTTGATTTCTAGTATGTATATGTTGTTCGATCTTATTGTTGTTGTTGCAACCAATCTTCCTGAGTTATTTTCACTGATTTTACATTTTTCGGGAGTCAAACCTAAGAGTGTATCCTTGATCACATATTTTGTTGACACTAAGGATATTATGATTCAGATATTCAACCAATAGGACATTTCCTTCTTTTAAATTTTCACTTCCAATATTTACAGTTCCTTTTCCAAGTATTTTGGTAGATGAGTCATCTCCAAATGCAACATTTCCACCCTTTTTCTTCAAGATGACAAATTTTCTTTCATCTCTAGTTATATGAGATGATCACCCACTATCTAT
>JZKD02S0373030.1:20567-34003 GCA_000966675.3 Picea glauca | reverse complement strand
AATAATTTTACAAAACAAGTTATAGAGAAAATGGTAAGATGACATGTAAATAACATACCTTAGAAAACATCACCAAAAGACTTCACCCTCCCTTGAAATCCGACCTTCTTTACTTCTGATTTCCTTTGAAATTAGACTTGTATATAAAATGAATGTATAATGATATGTATTTATACCATTTATGTCACTTTAGTTTAACATTAGGGCCGACTTGTCACTTTCTTGTTTTGTAATTCGTTTCTTTAATTGTCTTCAGGAAATACCTATATTTCCTTCTTCAATTCACTTTGTCATCTTCAAAAATTCATTTATCCTCAAAAATGAGGATCCACATGATGTTCCACATACCACCGAAAACAAAATTATGTATAATATTCATCCATGGGTGTTGTATTTGTATGTGCATTTTCCTTCGTGTCCAAATACCTTCATCGATCTAGCGGTCCAAAACCAATGACTAGGGTTGACATCAATGACAACAACCAATCCTCCAACAACTTGGTGGGATCATCCTAATCTCTTTTACCATCTCTCTTTCCCCTATATAAAGAGGGATTTCTCGTGGAAAATGTTGATATTAATGAAGTTTGAATAGGCTAAGAATTGTATGAGGAATTCTACTTCAGTTCATGATTGAGAGCTTCATTTTGGTTCATCAAGTCATTGTGGATCTTCTTCATGCAAGTTTGAAGAAAGTGTGCATTGGAGAAAAGGGCCACTGAAAGGGGACCTTGCAACATCAAGTATTTTGGTTGTGTCTACCACTTTTACTTAATATAATGTAGTGATATGTTTCTTTCCCATAAAACCATTCATTTTTATTGTATGATTCCTTGATCACATGTACAAGTTTTCATTGAGTATAATATTGTTTCTTTCACTTTGGTTGGTTTGTGTTCCCTTGCAGATCCAATATCACGGGAGAAACATAGTAGAGAAAGGACAACAAAGATACAAAGAAGTGATATTTAAATGATATGTTGTGCATCTCTTGTTTGATAGTAAACTCAATGATTAGAGATTAGGGAAAGAGTTATGTCCTGTCTTGTTTTGTTCTAGATTTAGGTGGATCTAGGGAGATCAGTTTATGTCCACATTTACCAATTAATCCAATAAAAATGATACAATATGAATATTTTTCATAGAATCAAGAAGGAGGAGACAATAAATGACATAGGAAAAATAATTCTAGGAATCTATGTAGCATTGGACAATAGACAAGCACATTATCAATCCCACATGAATGGAGTGGAAGGTAAGATTAATAATCAACCCATAACTATTTTAAATGATTATGGAGACTGTCATAGTTATATATTTCCAAAGCTAATTGAAATGTTTAAATTGAAGAAAATTAGGCATGAAAATTATTGGTTAGCTTAGATAGCTACTGGAACTAAGAGAAGAATTAATGATATTGTTAAGGAATTCCCTATAAACATGAATGGAACTAACACTAAGAAAAATTTGAACATCATATCACTTTCATCTTATGACTGCTTGATTTGAATGGATTGGCTAGAAAATCATCATGTTGTTTTAGATTATTGTAACAAGGTTTTAACATGTCTTGATGAAGAAGGGAATCCAAGGACAGTGCAAGGTATTCCAATTCCTATATTTTTCTGAGATATTTCAGCATACAGCTGAAAATAAGTTTTAGAAAAGGGTGTCAGATTATGCAACCCATATGGAAGATCCAATGAAGGATAATGATCCATGTCTTGAAGATTATCCATTCTTGAGGGAGTTTGAAGACGTTTTTGAGGAGTTGTCCGGATTTCCACCGAGGAGGGATATATACTTCTTTATTGACTTAATTCCTAGAGGTTCCCTAGTATCCAAGAATCCATATAGAATCATCAGGTAAGAGATAAATATTTTTCAAATGCATCGAGAAGAATTGCTAAAGAAAGGGTACATATGACCAAGTGTTTCTCCTTGGGATTCCCCATCTCTTTTTGTCAAGAGGAAAGATTGAACTATGCGGTTATCTATTAAGTTCAAATAAGTGAACAAGGATACAATCAAGAATAAATGTCATTTTTCCAAGGATTGATGATCTCTTTGATCAACTGAAAGGAACAAAGGTATTCTCCAATATTGACTTGAGGTTAGGATATCATCAAGTGAGAACAAAAAAAAATGATTCTAGCAAAACAACCTTTATGAGAAGGTATGGACACTATTAATTTGTGGTGCTTCCTTTTTTATTGACAAATACACTTGCTACATTTATGTGTCTAGTGAATGGAATGTTCATAGATTTCTTGGACAAGTTTTTTATTGTATTATTGGATGATGTTCTCATCTATTCCAATATGGAGAAGAAGCATGAGAAACATTTGAGGATGGTGCTACAAGTGTTGAGATAATTCCAAATGTATTCCAAATTGAGTAAATGCACTCTATATAAAAAACAAATCCATTATTCGGGTCAGATTGTTTCAGAAGAGGGAATGGTAGAGGATCCATGAAATATTCAAGAAATCAAGATTTGGCCATCACCAACAAAAAATTCCGAGGACATATCATTTATGAATCTAGATGGTTACTAAATGATATTCATTGCAGGATTCTGCAAAATTTCACAGCCAATAACACCTTTGCAAAATAAAGGAGTAAAGTTTTAATGAAATGGAAAACGTGATGAAAAATTACAATTATTAAAGGATTTTTAACTAATTCACTTATTTTAAAAGTTGCAGATCTAGATGAGGATTTTGTTTTGTGCATCGATGCATGCGAGGAAGGGATTGATGAAGATATTATGCAAAAAAAATATGTAATTTATTATGAGTCTAGAAAATTGAATTGCATGAGATAAATTATGCCACATATGACTTAAATTTAGCATCCATAGTACATTCCTTAAGGATGTGGAAGCATTACCTCATGGGAAGAAAATTTGAATTAGGGATAGACCATAGTGGTCTCAAATATCTATTTCAACAAACAACACCAAATTCTAGAAAAATTAGATGGATGGAATTTATTAGCGAATATAACTTTGATATCAAACACATAAAGGGAAAAGTGAACAAGTTGGTTGATGCACTTAGTAGAAGGGTTCATAAAATGCATGTTGTAGCCATTAGTATGTACATGAAAGATTTTAAATATATAATTCTTGAGGTTGTAACAAGATATCAATATTATGTGAAAGTTAAAGGAAGCTTATAGTAGAATGATATACAAAAAATATATGGATTACAAGTTGGAAGGCCATGGAATCCTCTTATTTCAAAATAGAGTTTTTGTTCATAATTCTCAGGAATTAAGAAATTTGTTTCTAAATGAGATGCATAATGTGTCATATGCTAGACATCAAGGACATCACAAAAATATTACAGTTGTAAGAGGAAAATATCTTTGTCCTGGTATGAAGAAATATGTGAATGATTTTTTGTCTAGATGCATGGAATGTGATAAGGTAAATACTGAGAACAGACATCCAACGGGGTTGGTACAAACATTTCCCATTCTTGAATTGAAATGAAAATTTTTTAATCTAGATTTTATTAGAATATTTACTATGAAAAAATGCAACATGATTCCATCATGGTAGTGGTGGAAAAACTCACAAAGGATGCACATTTCATTCCTGTAAAAGGAATTCACAAGGAAGCTAATATTGCATAAATTTATATGAGAGAAATATCTAGGGTACATTTTGTTCCCGAGGTAATAGTGTGGAATTGAGATCCCAAGTTCACTTCCAATTTTTTTTAAGGAGTTTTTCAAGGGATTTGAGACAAATTTTAATTAAAGTGCAACATATCACCTAGAGTCAGATGGATAGACAAAAAGAATTAATAGGATAATTGACGATATGTTGAGAATGTATGTAATGGACAAGACTTATAAGTGGGAGAACTATAGACATTTAATTGAGTTTCCAAAGAAAAATGTGTATACAGAATCATTGAATATAAGCTCATTTGAAGCATTATATGGCCGAAAATGCAACACACTAGTAAGTTGGGATACCTCAACAGAAAAAGTTGCGATTGGGCCAAAGTTTTTAAAGGAAATGGAAGAAAAAATGGTAAAAATAAGGAAGACTTTAAAAGATACAAAATATCAATAGAAGAGATATGCTTATAGAAATAGAACAAAAAGAGAAATCAAAGTGGGAAAGAATGTGTTTTTAAAACTTAAATCGAAGAGAAGCTCATTGAAAATGGGAAGTTGCCCAAAATTGGTAGAAAGATATTGTAGTCCTTTTGAGGTCTTAGAAAACATAGGATTAGTTGCATACATGCTAGCATTACCTGCATCCATGAGAATTCATAATGTGTTCCATGTGTCTTTATTAAAAAAATATGTACATGATCCTAGTCATGTGATTGATTGGAATGTGATCGAGGTGGAACACAAATGGGATTTCTAGGTGAAACTAATGCACATCCTAGAATGAAAATTCAAAGTTATTAGGAAAAAATCCATTTTCTTGGTAAAGGTTCAATGGACCTATTACTGTCCTAAATACGCTACATTGGAGCACAAAGAATCCATGCGGGAAGCATACCCACAAAGTTTTGAAAATTTTGCATAACATTGAATGTATATTTATACATAAGGAAATGAAGAGTCCATTTTGGTAGTTGAAGTTCTTGGATCCAACAATATGATATTTTTTGTCCAACTAATGTGTGGGTTGAGAGGAAAAGGGATTTCCGCATTGGAATTGTTGCATGAGTCATTTTGATGTAATGTTTTTATATATGTCAACATGTAAACTGTATGGTTATGTGCACTAAGGACAATGCAAATTGTACAGGGAAGGAAATGTAACATCCTTGTTTTCAAAACCAAAACTCGAAATGTATATTGTAGATATAGTATATGGCCAACAGATATGTGATGTTTATTGAAAATATAGTATATGGTTGAGAGATGAAGCGATGTAATATGTAAATGATGTAAATTGAATATAATGAATAAAATGTATCACCGAATGTAGATAGAAACATACATATATTTGGGTCCTAAGTATCCAAAAGAGAGGAAATGGGTCCAAGGGGGAGGGTTTACCCATATCTATTAAACCAAAACCCATTTCTTATTTCCTTCTAAATTATCCTTACCATGAACCTTCCATCAGTTGTTGAGTGTGATGGAGCCCAATCATTGAATTCATGTAAGAGGTTTGGGGTGAGAGTCACTTCCCATAGTTATTGAGAGCATGGGGGATGAGTAAAATAATCTTGGGGAAGAATTCAAGTCAATCAATTAGGTGAAAGAGAGGAAATGTTTATGGGTGGGAAACCGTGTTTGTCACATTCACATTTTTGCATAGAGTGTTGTTTTTACATGGAGTTTTCTGGCCAATAATCGATTTATGAGTGTTGAATCTTGAATGAAGCTATTATGAGTATGTTTGGATGTTGTTTGGAGATATAAACGCATCAATAAATATGAAATGTTCCTACTACTAGCGATTTTTTTGAAATTTTTCAAAGAAACACACATTTTGACTATTGGGCGAATTTTTGTTGCAGATGTAGAATTCTTGAAGTCCCCACAAGTAGAATTCCTTTCCAACCTATGGTAGAAGCACCGAAGGGGAGTGGAAAGGCCGCAAGGACTATGATAAGTGAAAGGGCTTTCATAACTTGGGTTGTGCAAGTTGAGGGGAAGAAATATGTTGGAATAGAATTAGTTGTGAGTTTAAATGTGAGAGGGAGACATTAGCCATCCTTCAGGGCCACTATCTCTTGTGGATTCATATCCCCAACTCAGGGGTGTATTACTATTGAGATATGGAACACGAAGGATATATTTGGTAGAAATATTTATCCTTTGTAGCAAGTTGCACATTTTATAAGATAAGTGTTATGTTTGTTGTGTTTACTCATGTATAATGTTGATATAGCTAGTGCGCAATTTACTCTAAAATATATATTTGGTTATTATTGTTTGTTGGGAGAAAAATGATGTATTTAAATCCCTATTTATATGGTTGAATGTTGTTGTATATTATTTAGTTGTTACTACACACATTTGAACTACTCTATTTACATTTTTATTGATCATGGATAACCGAATGAACTTGTATTTCATGCTATGTGTTATTTTCGGCATTTATATTTATTATTATAAATTTTTAGTGGGTCATTTTAGTAGTGATGTGACCTATATGGGGGTTGGATATTGTTGGCAGCCAATTCAATTTTTTCTATTGTCCTATAAGTTGTCTACACCTATGTCTTGCGAACTTCAAGTTTTCGTCACATTTTTCAAATAGACAATATTTTCATTTCTTCCGACATTTTCACATTTGTCTTCGTAAAGTTTTCACGACTGTAAGCGTGAAAAAATTCCCCTTTTTAGGTCACATTTTGATCACTATCTGAGTTGTCATGACCTTTTTGTCGATATGACTACTGTGCTTACATTATGTTTATTGTTATGTGACTAGAAGGATTGTTGTTATGCTCATTAGACATTCTTATATTGATTGCATAACTTGATTTTATTGAGTTTTTAAAAGCATTGAGCCTTTGGATTCGCACTTTATATGACTTGCCTGATCCTTGATTCCATGAAATGCATAAGGTTTATGATTAATTTTTTTTTTATATATATATGATATAATCCTTATTGCTAATATTTTTATAGCTCTTGGCTTGTCAATTTTATGAGTATCGATTGGCACCATTGTTTAAAACTTTTGATTAATACATTGGCGCATAATGATTTTGGTGTTGATTTATATGTCGAATTTTTTGAATACTATGGCACAGTGTTGGCACATATTGGTATGTACATTTTATTTGATTGGTTGTACACATAAGTTAATGGTTGAACTATTATTATGGAGTGAATAGCTATGGAACTTGGTGGTTGTACTTGGATAATCAATACTTTGCATGGAAGACTCCACCACCCTCGCATGCGCGCATTAATGCTTACCCCTTTTGCTCGTTCATTGTTGTTTCGGATAGCTCTGCTTCTGTGTGTTTTGGTGAATTCAAACCCTTCCCTTACCATGCATTTGGCACCATGGCCCCAGTCGTGAGAGTTGAACCCAATGGCAACCAGACCCTGTTGATGTTTGACAATGCCCGCCAAGATTTGGCAGACAGGGGATGGCTTACCTTCGTGGAACGTTTCGAGGGTTTTAACCTTTGCGTAGCTCGACAATTTTCCATGACCTTCGATGGTTGTCAAGCCAAAGTAGGCGATGTGCAGTTAGATATTGATGAAAAATTCATCAGCTCGGCTACGAGGTTATCTACTTCTAGACAACGGTGGTTTAAGAATTGCAAGGTCGAGGAAGTTCCGTGGACATTGTTGTTTCAATCGCGCAAAATCACCTCCTATGATAGAGGTATGCCCGTGACTATACTCAAACAATGTTGGCATGATTTGTTAATGATAATCAAATAGTTTGTTACCTGCGAAGGTAGATACGAGCTTGTATTCCTTTATCACCTGCGTCTATTGATGATTTTCATAGGTTATCGTCTAAATATGTCGTTCTATTTGCATCGTAGTTTGTATAAGATGTCTAAAAAATATAAGAGGCACAAGGCTGACAACATATTGTTTCATCATGGGGTTATCAATCTCATTGTTGTTTATCATTTCAATCTGTTGGGTGATAGTTGGAAGGCCTTCATTGCCCGCAATGGCTTTGAAGATACTGAACCTCCACAGGTTGATAAACCTATGGTAACTGAGACTAAAAACGTACACTCGATACCCTTGTACCTCCTATTGCCTAAACCCTCGACCGACCCTCCTATTGACCTACCCGACACTGTAACTAAAGATGCAGAGGCCATCAAAAATCCTATGAGAAAAAATCCCAAGGCAGACCTCACTGCAAATGCCAAAGGGAAAAAGAATGCCCGTTTGATTTCACGGATGGAAAGGAACAAGCCAAAACCCCCTGTTGATCCAAACCCTATCGTATTGAGTGAGGACTCTGATTCAGAAGTGGAGCATTTCTTGGCAAGCGAATACCCCTATTCGCAAGGTTTGTGTGTCGAACCCTCGTATGATTTTGTATCAAACCTACCCCCTTGCCTAAAGGACAAACCTAACTACCCAGGCATTAAGTTGCCTTGTGAAACCCTCAGTCATTTTCCCAAACCCTCTCCTGCTCTGTCTAAACCCACACAGTCACCTTGTGATCAATGCAATTCATGGTTAGAGCGATATTATCTTGATGTTTCGATTCTCCAGTCAAGGATTCAATCTTTGGAAGACCAGATTGCACTACTTACTAGTCAAAAGTCCAAGCTACAAGCAACGGATAAAAAACAAAAGATGACTGGATCCATTCTGTTTAAAAATGTGGAATCAGCCACGACTGTTGTAAGTTCCAAGCTGGCATAATTGAGCAGCCTCGTCGCTACACAAGTATGTTTTGATATCATTTGTTTTTGTAAATAATCTAGGTTTATATAACGATTTGATTTCAGTTTCAAACAGCTNATTGATTGCATAACTTGATTTTATTGAGTTTTTAAAAGCATTGAGCCTTTGGATTCGCACTTTATATGACTTGCCTGATCCTTGATTCCATGAAATGCATAAGGTTTATGATTAAATTTTTTTTTATATATATATATGATATAATCCTTATTGCTAATATTTTTATATCTCTTCGCTTGTCAATTTTATGAGTATCGATTGGCACCATTGTTTAAAACTTTTGATTAATACATTGGCGCATAATGATTTTGGTGTTGATTTATACATCGAATTTTTTGAATACTATGGCACAGTGTTGGCACATATTGGTATGTACATTTTATTTGATTGGTTGTACACATAAGTTAATGGTTGAACTATTATTATGGAGTGAATAGCTATGGAACTTGGTGGTTGTACTTGGATAATCAATACTTTGCATGGCAGACTCCACCACCCTCGCATGCGCGCATTAATGCTTACACCTTTTGCTCGTTCATTGTTGTTTCGGATAGCTCTGCTTTTGTGTGTTTTGGTGAATTCAAACCCTTCCCTTACCATGCATTTGGCACCATGGCCCCAGTCGTGAGAGTTGAACCCAATGACAACCAGACCCTGTTGATGTTTGACAATGCCCGCCAAGATTTGGCAGACAGTGGATGGCTTACCTTCATGGAACGTTTCAAGGGTTTTAACCTTTGCGTAGCTTGACAATTTTCCATGACCTTCGATGGTTGTCAAGCCAAAGTAGGCGATGCGCAGTTAGAGATTGATGAACAATTCATCAGCTCGGCTACGGGGTTATCTACTTCTAGACAACGGTGGTTTAAGAATTGCAAGGTCGAGGAAGTTCCATGGACATTGTTGTTTCAATCGCGCAAAATCACCTCCTGTGATAGAGGTATGCCCGTGACTATACTCAAACAATGTTGGCATGATTTGTTAATGATAATCAAATAGTTTGTTACCTGCGAAGGTAGATACGAGCTTGTATTCCTTTATCACCTGCGTCTATTGATGATTTTCATAGGTTATCGTCTAAATATGTCGTTCTATTTGCATCGTAGTTTGTATAAGATGTCTAAAAAATATAAGAGGCACAAGGCTGACAACATATTGTTTCATCATGGGGTTATCAATCTCATTGTTGTTTATCATTTCAATCTGTTGGGTGATAGTTGGAAGGCCTTCATTGCCCGCAATGGCTTTGAAGATACTGAACCTCCACAGGTTGATAAACCTATGGTAACTGAGACTAAAAACGTACACTCGATACCCTTGTACCTCCTATTGCCTAAACCCTCGACCGACCCTCCTATTGACCTACCCGACACTGTAACTAAAGATGCAGAGGCCATCAAAAATCCTATGAGAAAAAATCCCAAGGCAGACCTCACTGCAAATGCCAAAGGGAAAAAGAATGCCCGTTTGATTTCACGGATGGAAAGGAACAAGCCAAAACCCCCTGTTGATCCAAACCCTATCGTATTGAGTGAGGACTCTGATTCAGAAGTGGAGCATTTCTTGGCAAGCGAATACCCCTATTCGCAAGGTTTGTGTGTCGAACCCTCGTATGATTTTGTATCAAACCTACCCCCTTGCCTAAAGGACAAACCTAACTACCCAGGCATTAAGTTGCCTTGTGAAACCCTCAGTCATTTTCCCAAACCCTCTCCTGCTCTGTCTAAACCCACACAGTCACCTTGTGATCAATGCAATTCATGGTTAGAGCGATATTATCTTGATGTTTCGATTCTCCAGTCAAGGATTCAATCTTTGGAAGACCAGATTGCACTACTTACTAGTCAAAAGTCCAAGCTACAAGCAACGGATAAAAAACAAAAGATGACTGGATCCATTCTGTTTAAAAATGTGGAATCAGCCACGACTGTTGTAAGTTCCAAGCTGGCATAATTGAGCAGCCTCGTCGCTACACAAGTATGTTTTGATATCATTTGTTTTTGTAAATAATCTAGGTTTATATAACGATTTGATTTCAGTTTCAAACAGCTATGTTCACATCAGTGAATGGCTCTGTTACATTGCGTACATTCTATATATAGCTTTTTTTTGATTCGATATGCAATTGGATCATTCCCAGTTTAGTCTCTCTTAGATTTTCATCGATTTGATTAATCTTAGTAAGAATTAGATTTGTTTGATTGAGTTAAAATGGATGCTTCGTTGTCAATCGAATTTGTTTGTATCTATTCTAGACATGAAATGTTTCTCATACTCAATATAGAATATGATCACGTTTCGTTTCGATTTCGTTATAATTCATATGCTATGATTCACAACGATTTTGATAATTTTTATGGTTTTGCTCTGCCATATGACCTTCAAGCAACGGGAATACAACTTGGATCGTTTCCAAAGTGACTCTGTCTCTTCGGAAACATTGCTTTTTTAAGCATGTACAAACATGCCCAAATCATGGGATGGATTTGATGCTTAACGATTATGTTGAACCCCAACCGGTTAATTCGCATTGATTGAAGTACTGTCGACCATGTTATGAGTTCGATTCGTATTGCGATGGATGCACTGTTTGATTTTGATTTATAGAACAAGATTGGTTATACCCAGATTCATTGTTTATTTTTATGTTAAACTCAGTCATGATTTGTTTGAAATTAATGATTTCGTTCAATACCAATCAAGTTTATTTTCCCATTTTGCAATAACCAGTTATCACTTATGTCGATTCTATTATGATTATGATCAAAATCAAATTGATCTGGTTACAATTTTATATGAGTTGATTCTCGCAATTGTTTGAATTAATCTGCTTGTGGCATGAATCGTTTGATGTCATGACAGCGATAATAATTTTAAAAACGATTTTGTTTCAATATGATCATATCTTTTGTTGTTGGAAAAACACAACGTTTGCCTGCAATTGGTTTGATTGCATTACTTTCAAATTGGATATGAAACGATTTTTGAAACTGTTTGGTTTTGATTCTGTCTACCCGATTTATGACTATAATCGAAACATAGTATTGCTATCTCTATACTCAGTTAATGATGTGCATCCTGTTTGAGTTCATAATAGAATATCAATTTCAATTCATGATTCATTTTGAAATAGCTATTAAATAATAATTGAATTAAAACTCATTCAAAGATTTGATTTGATTTCAATTCCGATTCTGTATATTATTTTAGACTAGCTACAGAATCAGATGATTCTGTAGCTAAGTCTGTGGAATTAAATTTTTATTGTTTTAATAATAAAATACCTCTCTAACTTGTTATTTTTCGTCCATTTCAGGTGCATTCGAAATTTCATTGGATTTGATGAGAAGTTAGAGGATATTTGAAATATTTTGGTTTCATTTTAGTTTCCTAGTTTAGTTGATCTTAGGGATATTTTCCCAAATTTTGTAAAATAGTTTTAGCTTGCACATGGAGGTTTTACCCTGTGGAAAGAATTATAAATACTTATTATTTTTGTAATAACNCTTTGTTTTGATTCGATATGCAATTGGATCATTCCCAGTTTAGTCTCTCTTAGATTTTCATCGATTTGATTGATCTTAGTATGAATTAGATTTGTTTGATTGAGTTAAAATGGATTCTTCACTGTCAATCGAATTTGTTTGTATCTATTCTAGACATGAAATGTTTCTCATACTCAATATAGAATATGATCATGTTTCGTTTCGATTTCGTTATAATTCAAACGCTATGATTCACAACGATTTTGATAATTTTTATGGTTTTGCTCTGCCATATGACCTTCAAGCAACGGGAATACAACTTGGATTGTTTCCAAAGTTACTCTGTCTCTTCGGAAACATTGCTTTTTTAAGCATGTACAAACACGCCCAAATCATGGGATGGATTTGATGCTTAACGATTATGTTGAACCCCAACCGGTTAATTCGCATTGATTGAAGTACTGTCGACCATGTTATGAGTTCGATTCGTATTGCGATGGATGCACTGTTTGATTTTGATTTATAGAACAAGATTGGTTATACCCAGATTCACGGTTTATTTTTATGTTAAACTCAGTCATGATTTGTTTGAAATTAATGATTTCGTTCAATACCAATCAAGTTTATTTGCCCATTTTGCAATAACCAGTTATCACTTATGTCAATTCTATTATGATTATGATCAAAATCAAATTGATCTGGTTACGATTTTATATGAGTTGATTCTCGTAATTGTTTGAATTAATCTGCTTGTGGCATGGATCGTTTGATGTCATGAAAGCGATAATAATTTTAAAAACGATTTTGTTTCAAT
This sequence comes from Picea glauca, assembly GCA_000966675.3. Lineage (NCBI taxonomy): Eukaryota > Viridiplantae > Streptophyta > Pinopsida > Pinales > Pinaceae > Picea > Picea glauca. The sequence continues at coordinate 21,316 of JZKD02S0373030.1, read as the reverse complement.
ATGATCATATCTTTTGTTGTTGGAAAAACACAACGTTTGCCTGCAATTTGTTTGATTGCATTACTTTCAAATTGGATATGAAACGATTTTCGAAACTGTTTGGTTTTGATTCTGTCTACCCGATTTATGACTATAATCGAAACATAGTATTGCTATCTCTATACTCAGTTAATGATGTGCATCCTGTTTGAGTTCATAATAGAATATCAATTTCAATTCATGATTCATTTTGAAATAGCTATTAAATAATAATTGAATTAAAACTCATTCAAAGATTTGATTTGATTTCAATTCCGATTCTGTATATTATTTTAGACTAGCTACAGAATCAGATGATTCTGTAGCTAAGTCTGCGGAATTAAATTTTTATTGTTTTAATAATAAAATACCTCTCTAACTTGTTATTTTTTGTCCATTTCAGGTGCATTCGAAATTGCATTGGATTTGATGAGAAGTTAGAGGATATTTGAAATATTTTGGTTTCATTTTAGTTTTCTAGTTTAGTTGATCTTAGGGATATTTTCCCAAATTTTGTAAAATAGTTTTAGCTTGCACATGGAGGTTTTACCCTGTGGAAAGAATTATAAATACTTATTATTTTTGTAATAACAATCATCCTCATTCGTGGGAGAAAAAGGATATGGAATTTTAATACAGACTGAGACAGAATTGATGTTCTGTTACAACTTTAGCTTTTCATAATATCAATATTTTGTTTCATGTTTATGTGTATCTATTTGCATTTGGTT
>JZKD02S0373030.1:3687-20557 GCA_000966675.3 Picea glauca | reverse complement strand
ATTTTTCTTCCTCCGATCAGCTTTGAAGTCATCATACACAGGACAAATTTGGAGCGTTTCCAGGTCAGTTTGTCATTTGTTTTTTTAATATATTTATTAGTAGTATAGTTTAGATATAAGTTTAGTTAGATATATGTATATTAGATTGTTTAATTTCAGTACATCTTATTTCTTGTTTATAAAATTATAAAATCAAAAAAGAAATACCTTTCTCTGTCTTAGGGCAGACTGCAAATGAGTTTTTGAGGTTTTATTTAAATCTGTATTTTGTAGATATTGTATATTTTGTAAATAAGTTATATCCCAAGTAGTAGTTAGTATAGTATCAGTTAGTAGTTTTGTATATTTAGAAATAGTAGATTAGTTAGTTTGTTTAATAGTTAGTTTTAATTAGATTAGTTAGTTTTATTTATTATTAGTTAGCTAGTTAGTTATTTAGTTTTAGTTAGTTTGTTTTATTTTGTTTTATTTTGTTTAGTTTTAGTTAGATTAGTTAGTTTAGATTAGTTTTCTCTTTGGCTTTCCTAGAACCTTAGATCGGCCAACAGAGCCGCTAAACCTGTTAGGGTGGTTCATTCCAAATGGCTTGGGTTATTAGACAACCCCGTACCGGTTCCACTCTCTCAGTTGACGGACGGTCAATTTCGCCCATCAACAAATGGCACTAGAAAGATGGCCTGAAATTAATTAATGGAACGAGGCGGTCGCAAGACTCCTCCCCCCCCTAATCGCTCACCTATAGTGACTAGAAGCCATTCACATGATAATATTCCCCTTCAAACAACAACTACTTCAACCAACAATCCACAGATCACAGTTGAGCCAGCAACCCCTAATCCTACAGGTGGTGACATCCAAGAGATTGTTCGTCAATCTCTTATCAAAACACATAGTTCCTTAGCTCGTCTTAGGCAACCAAATCGCCCGTGGGGTCAATCTTTGGACTTATCTGATATCAGAGAAAAATTAGGTGATACCAACCTCGCTGTGAATCCTACAGATCCAATCACATATATTGCTGTAGGAGGATCCGGGATACCTTTTTCACCACCTCCTTCATCTCCTTCCTCTTATGGAGGAGATTCCTCTTTAGACGAAGGCAATTCTCCTTCTCAGTCTTCCACACCCACTACCCCAATGGAAAATCAGAACAACCCTGCTAGACCCTGGTTGGACCAGGATGTTGTAGCCGTACCTGGAGCCCAGCACCCTTTACCTAAGAACCCAAAGAAATGGCTTCCCAAGTTTGATTCTGATTCGAAACAGATAGCTGAATATCATATCAAAAAATTTATGTTAGCCATTAGACTCCGTAATGTTGAACATGAAGATGCTGTCTATAGGTTGTTCCCTTACACTTTCAAGGGTAAAGGCATCCACATGGTACTTTTCCCAGCAACCACACACCATCGTGTCTTGGGAAAACTTTGAGTCATGCTTTTTGGAAAAGTTCGGAGACGGTAAACCTCCGGAAGTCCTAGTCATGGACCTTTCTATCTTAAAAATGAACCCTAAAGAAAAATTTAAATACTTTAATCAAAGATTCTTAACACTTAAAAACCAAATCCCTGCAGATTCTATGCCTTCTGAAAGTCTTATAATATCTTACTACACTAAAGATCTACATCAAAGTATAGCTATTTGGGTTAAACGATCTAAAAAGGTCACGTTGTTAGAAGCCTTCGAGGAGGCTAGTCAGATTGAAAAAGACATACTTAGTCTTAAGGACTCTTCTAGCAACGAAACTGAAAATAGTTCTTCTTCCAAAAAGAAGATTGAAATTCTCACCAGACCTACTCAAAGTAAAACACAACCTGAAAACTCTGATTTGGAAAATTTAACTAAAGTTGTTCAAAAACTGTCGAATCAAGTTATAGACTTAAAAAGGTCAATTGAAGAAGCTTCTCTGAGTAAGAGACCCTGCAAACCCCCTTTCCGAAAGATTTTTCCTACCAACCGACCTAATCCAAACCCCAAAGGCTTAAATCTAGAAAGTTTGCAATGTGCTCTTCAAACAATTCTAGAAGCCCAAGATAACTTGATACCCCCTGAGATTCCTCAAGAGGAAGTTGAACAGGAAACAGTTCAAGAAGAAGAGTCTTCTCCAAACATCTTTGGACACTTCTTAGACAACATCTTTCACACTAACTTCGAGACTGTTCACCCTTATAACCCTAGGAGTAAGACAACAAACAAGCCCTCAACCGAGAATACTACAAATTCACCTCCAAAGCCATCTAAATCAGCAGAAGCTAAACAAAGAAACATCATCCCTAACTTAGATTATGATGTTGTTGAAGATCTTAAAAAATTAAGGGCTAACATTTATATTTATGAGTTACTGAAGTTTCCATTTTTGTTACAGAAAATGTTGAAAAATATTTCAGAGAATGGCAAGAATGGTAACTCAAATGGTAACAAGGGTGTGCAAAGAAAAGTTCCGCAGAAGACTTCCACTAAAAATAATCCTGATCCTCAAGATAAAGGAATCCTTCCTATAGCCCCTGTAAATAATGTAAATAATGTAAATAATGTAGATAAAGTAGCATTAGAAACAGTGAGTAAAAATCCACAAGCTACTACTCTTAGCACTCGCAAAAATATACCTCCTTTTCTTTTAACTTTCGAGATTTTCAACATAAATGTGCATAATTGTATGGTGGACTCAGGAGCATCATCCAATGTGATGCCTTGGTCTATCTTCCAAAAGATTAACACTGAAGTGGAACCATCTACTTTAAAAATCATTCAACTTGATCGAACAAATGTCAAAGTTATAGGCGAGCTAAAAAATGTATTGATTAGATTATCGTCTAACCCAAAAGTTCATTAGGTTATTGATATAATCGTTGTAGATATTCCATAAGTGTATGGTTTGTTTTTTAGCAGGGACTGGTCGGAGAAGCTACATGGTTACTTCGCAATAGACTGGTCTCACTTATGGCTTCCAGAGAACAGTAAGCCTAACAAGATCAGAGTGAATCATGAACATTACCTTAAGTTCACAGTCACGGATTTAAATGATCCCAATGAACCATATACACCTTCTGCTGATTCACCCAAAGTCCAAGGGATGGACACTTTCTTTGGAAATTTCATGGTCGAGGCTTCACCTATCATCAATCCAGAACAACAGTCCAAGATCATAGCATATGTGCAACCAACAACTTCTATGCAATAGTCCCATGAGCCCGATGGAAATCAAATTTGGTCTCTATATTTTGATGGTTCTAAGGATAAAGAAGGAGCTGGTGCAGGCAACATCATTATCGATCTGGCAGGTAACAAGACATTAATGGCTTGTAGACTAGAATTTGAATGTACTAACAATACTGCAGAATATGAGGCTTTACTGCAAGGTCTCAAAAAAGCTCTGGATATGAACATTCAAAACCTGGTTGTATTCAGTGACTCTGAAATAGTGGTTAGGCAGGTAAGAGACTCTATACACTGTCTTTCCCCGCATCTCAAAAGTTACCAATCTGAGGTATGGAGTCTTATGAACAAATTTTTTGCTTTCAATATAAATTCCATTCCTAGACTAAATAATGTTGAAGCAGATTTACTAGCTAATGTAGCCTCTAAACTTCTTCTTGTAGAAGTCTTGTCCCCAAATGAATTCTCTGTGGAGCTATTGTTTCGACCATCTGTTCCTGACAATATCACAAAATGGAGAGTATTTGACGATGATCAGCAGATCATTAACTTTCTACACATGGAAGAAACCTTTCAAGGAAGAGTGATAGATGAACGCATGCACGACGACAATTTGCATGACTTTATGGTAATACCTGATCCGAAATCTCCTAAAGATCTATCAGACATGGTAAATTCCATACCCAAATCCATAGTTAGATTATAGAGGTTTTATGATTTTGAAGATAAATTTAAAAATACGGTCAATTGTAAAACTAATAGTTCCTCTTTGTCTTATGAAAAACTCAATTTAGGAACTAGTGAAAATCCTCAGTGCATTAACTTAGGCTTGCGATGTTCTAGACAAGAAAAAGATTCTTTTTTTAAACTATTTAAAGAATTTAAGGATGTCTTTGCATGGACATACGATGATCTCAAAACGTTTGATCCTAATATTATACAACATGTCATCCCGATCAAGCCTCAAACCTTACCCTTCCAACAGAAATTGAGGAAAATGCATCCTAAACTTGAACCGACTGTTCAAAAAGAATTGAATAAACTCCTAAGTGATAAAATAATTTTTCCTGTTAGGCACACTCAATGGGTTTCCAACCTTGTCCCAGTGCAGAAGAAAAATGGGGAAATCCGACTTTGTGTCGATTTCTAAAACCTCAATAGAGTGTCTGATATAGACAACTATCCTGTCCCACCCATGGAACAGATTCTGCAACAGGTATCTGGTTTCAAGAGACTACCTTTATTGGATGGTTTCTTTGGATACAACCAAGTCTTGATGTCTCCGCCAGACCAACTAAAAACTACCTTCCGTACCCCGTGGGGCACTTATGCTTATCGCAAAATGCCCTTTGGATTGATTAATGTTGGTGCTACCTTTCAGAGAGCAATGGACATTACTTTTCGAGGCTTAATCAATCACTTCGTCGTAGTTTACTTAGATGATGTGACCATTTATTCTAAAAACAAATACAATCATCTAGCTCACTTACGAGTCATTTTTCTACGATGTCTTAAATACGACATCTCCTTGAACCCCAAGAAGTCCATATTTGCAGTAGAACAGGGTAAACTCCTAGGATTCATTATGTCTAGTGATGGGATGATTATTGACCCCAAGAGGACTCAAGTCATCGCTAATCTCCCCCCACCTACATCCAAAAAATCCATGCTGTCTTTCTTAGGCCAGATTAATTTCGTGAGAAGATTTGTCCCCAGTTTCTCCGAAATGGTCAGGCCTCTACAGAACCTAATTAATAAAGACACTCAATATCACTGGGGACCCACAGAAAAATAAGATTTCAATGCCATAAATAAGTCCATAATAGACGCTCCGTCTCTCATGAGCCCTGACTTCTCTCAAGATTTTACACTCTATACTTTTGCCTCTGATCATTCCTATGCTGCAGTCCTAACTTAGAAGAATTCTGATAATAATGAAGTACCCATCACCTTTATGAGCTCTGCTTTCAAAGGTGCTGAACTTAACTACCCAGCAGTTGATCGGCAAGCCTAGGATGTTTTCAGAGTAGTTAAACATTTTTGGTCCTATCTTTTGAAGTCAAGGATGAAAGTCATTTTCCCCTACCCTGCCGTAAGGAACTTGTTAGTTTAGAAGGAGTTAGGAGAGAAGAGAGCTAACTGGGTCATCTCCTTGCAGGAGTATGACCTAGAAATCACCCCAGCTTAGATCATGAGAGGCCAAGGGTTGTGTAAATTGGTTGTTGATTCGGAAACAAGACATCAAGAAGATAGTGATACATCAAACCTAGGACAAAGCGATCAAAGTTTAATTTGTTGCGCACAAAATCTCGTTAGTCCCTGGTACGACGATATTAGATTATGTCTTGAAGATGGGTCGGCACCTCATCACCTTGACCCCACCAAGAGAAGAGTGTTGAGACTAAAGTCCGCCTCCTTTCATCTAGTTAATGGTCTACTGTTTCGTAAGAATTTTGATGGCGTACTGATGCGCTGTCTCAAAAAAGACGAAGCAGAGAAATTCTTTCTCGAGTTGCATGCAGGAGAATCTGGTGGTCACTTCGGTGGTGACACCATTGCTCATAAGGTTTTAAGATCTGATTATTACCAGCCCACACTTTTTAGGGACTCCCATGCCTTGTATCGTAAATGTATTATCTGTCAGAAACCATCAGGGCAGTTCCAAAAACCGGCCTTTCCCTTGCAACCCGTCTCAACAGATTCTCCTTTCCGGTAATGGGGGACTGATATCATAGGTCCTATCAACCATCCATCCTTGCAACAACACAAGTATATTGTGATAGACATAGATTACTTTACTCTATGGTCTGAAGCTGCTGCGCTAAGAACTGTCAACACCAGTTAGGTGATTGCCTTTCTAAAATCGAATATTATCACCTGTTTCGGTATCCCTGACTGTCTAGTCTTTGATAATGCTTCATACTTTTCTTCTCTTGAGATGAGCAAGTTCTCTTTGCAGAAAGGAATAAAATTGAAATATTTTGCTAGTTACTACCCCCAGGGCAACGGTTTAGCAGAATCAACAAACAAGAACTTGATCAAAATTATCAAGAGAACCGTGGCTGAAAATCACAAGAACTGGCACAATGCACTGCTGAACGCAATGTGGGATGATAGGGTAACACCCAAAGCCACTATAGGTAACTGCCCCTTTTTTCTCGTTTATGGCAGAGAAGTTATTCTGCCACCTCACGTTCTTCTTCCTTCACTTCAGTTGTCACAAAAAGTCCAAGAAGAAGATTGTCCCCCTTTAGAAAACCGAATTAATACTTTGATGAATCTAGAAGAAGTAAGAGCCCAAGCTAAGTGTAAGTTAGATCAACATCAACAATTAATTAAAAGATGGTTCGATTCTAATTCNCTTCTCTGAGTAAGAGACCCTGCAAACCCCCTTTCCGAAAGATTTTTCCTACCAACCGACCTAATCCAAACCCCAAAGGCTTAAATCTAGAAAGTTTGCAATGTGCTCTTCAAACAATTCTAGAAGCCCAAGATAACTTGATACCCCCTGAGATTCCTCAAGAGGAAGTTGAACAGGAAACAGTTCAAGAAGAAGAGTCTTCTCCAAACATCTTTGGACACTTCTTAGACAACATCTTTCACACTAACTTCGAGACTGTTCACCCTTATAACCCTAGGAGTAAGACAACAAACAAGCCCTCAACCGAGAATACTACAAATTCACCTCCAAAGCCATCTAAATCAGCAGAAGCTAAACAAAGAAACATCATCCCTAACTTAGATTATGATGTTGTTGAAGATCTTAAAAAATTAAGGGCTAACATTTATATTTATGAGTTACTGAAGTTTCCATTTTTGTTACAGAAAATGTTGAAAAATATTTCAGAGAATGGCAAGAATGGTAACTCAAATGGTAACAAGGGTGTGCAAAGAAAAGTTCCGCAGAAGACTTCCACTAAAAATAATCCTGATCCTCAAGATAAAGGAATCCTTCCTATAGCCCCTGTAAATAATGTAAATAATGTAAATAATGTAGATAAAGTAGCATTAGAAACAGTGAGTAAAAATCCACAAGCTACTACTCTTAGCACTCGCAAAAATATACCTCCTTTTCTTTTAACTTTCGAGATTTTCAACATAAATGTGCATAATTGTATGGTGGACTCAGGAGCATCATCCAATGTGATGCCTTGGTCTATCTTCCAAAAGATTAACACTGAAGTGGAACCATCTACTTTAAAAATCATTCAACTTGATCGAACAAATGTCAAAGTTATAGGCGAGCTAAAAAATGTATTGATTAGATTATCGTCTAACCCAAAAGTTCATTAGGTTATTGATATAATCGTTGTAGATATTCCATAAGTGTATGGTTTGTTTTTTAGCAGGGACTGGTCGGAGCAGCTACATGGTTACTTCGCAATAGACTGGTCTCACTTATGGCTTCCAGAGAACGGTAAGCCTAACAAGATCAGAGTGAATCATGAACATTACCTTAAGTTCACAGTCACGGATTTAAATGATCCCAATGAACCATATACACCTTCTGCTGATTCACCCGAAGTCCAAGGGATGGACACTTTCTTTGGAAATTTCATGGTCGAGGCTTCACCTATCATCAATCCAGAACAACAGTCCAAGATCATACCATATGTGCAACCAACAGCTTCTATGCAATAGTCCCATGAGCCCGATGGAAATCAAATTTGGTCTCTATATTTTGACGGTTCTAAGTCTAAAGAAGGAGCTGGTGCAGGCAACATCATTATCGATCCGGTAGGTAACAAGACATTAATGGCTTGTAGACTAGAATTTGAATGTACTAACAATACTACAGAATATGAGGCTTTACTGCAAGGTCTCAGAAAAGCTCTGGATATGAACATTCAAAACCTGGTTGTATTCAGTGACTCTAAAATAGTGGTTAGGCAGGTAAGAGACTCTATACACTGTCTTTCCCCGCATATCAAAAGTTACCAATCTGAGGTATGGAGTCTTATGAACAAATTTTTTGCTTTCAATATAAATTCCATTCCTAGACTAAATAATGTTGAAGCAGATTTACTAGCTAATGTAGCCTCTAAACTTCTTCTTGTAGAAGTCTTGTCCCCAAATGAATTCTCCGTGGAGCTATTGTTTCGACCATCTGTTCCTGACAATATCACAAAATGGAGAGTATTTGATGATGATCAGCAGATCATTAACTTTCTACACATGGAAGAAACCTTTCAAGGCAGAGTGATAGATGAACGCATGCACGACGACAATTTGCATGACTTTATGGTAATACCTGATCCGAAATCTCCTAAAGCTCTATCAGACATGGTAAATTCCATACCCAAATCCATAGTTAGATTATAGAGGTTTTATGATTTTGAAGATAAATTTAAAAAGACGGTCAATTGTAAAACTAATAGTTCCTCTTTGTCTTATGAAAAACTCAATTTAGGAACTAGTGAAAATCCTCAGTGCATTAACTTAGGCTTGCGATGTTCTAGACAAGAAAAAGCTTCTTTTGTTAAACTATTTAAAGAATTTAAGGATGTCTTTGCATGGACATACGATGATCTCAAAACGTTCGATCCTAATATTATACAACATGTCATCCCGATCAAGCCTCAAACCTTACCCTTCCAACAGAAATTGAGGAAAATGCATCCTAAACTTGAACCGACTGTTCAAAAAGAATTGAATAAACTCCTAAGTGATAAAATAATTTTTCCTGTTAGGCACACTCAATGGGTTTCCAACCTTGTCCCAGTGCAGAAGAAAAATGGGGAAATCCGACTTTGTGTCGATTTCCAAAACCTCAATAGAGTGTCTGATATAGACAACTATCCTGTCCCACCCATGGAACAGATTCTGCAACAGGTATATGGTTTCGAGAGACTACCTTTATTGGATGGTTTCTTTGGATACAACCAAGTCTTGATGTCTCCACCAGACCAACTAAAAACTACCTTCCGTACCCCATGGGGCACTTATGCTTATCGCAAAATGCCCTTTGGATTGATTAATGTTGGTGCTACCTTTCAGAGAGCAATGGAAATTACTTTTCGAGGCTTAATCAATCACTCCGTCGTAGTTTACTTAGATGATGTGACCATTTATTCTAAAAACAAATACAATCATCTAGCTCACTTACGAGTCATTTTTCTACGATGTCTTAAATAAGACATCTCCTTGAACCCCAAGAAGTCCATATTTGTAGTAGAATAGGGTAAACTCCTAGGATTCATTGTGTCTAGTGATGGGATGATTATTGACCCCAAGAGGACTCAAGTCATCGCTAAGATCCCCCCACCTACATCCAAAAAATCCATGTTGTCTTTCTTAGGCCAGATTAATTTCGTGAGAAGATTTGTCCCCAGTTTCTCCGAAATGGTCAGGCCTCTACAGAACCTGATTAATAAAGACACTCAATATCAATGGGGACCCACAGAAAAATAATCTTTCAATGCCATAAAGAAGTCCATAATAGACGCTCCGTCTCTCATGAGCCCTGACTTCTCTCAAGATTTTACACTCTATACTTTTGCCTCTGATCATTCCTATGCTGCAGTCCTAACTTAAAAGAATTCTGATAATAACGAAGTACCCATCTCTTTTATGAGCTCTGCTTTCAAAGGTGTTGAACTTAACTACCCATCAGTTGATCGACAAGCCTAGGATGTTTTCAAAGTTGTTAAACATTTTTGGTCCTATCTTTTGAAGTCAAGGATGAAAGTCATTTTCCCCTACCCTGCCGTAAGGAACTTGTTAGTTCAGAAGGAGTTAGGAGAGAAGAGAGCTAACTGGGTCATCTCCTTGCAGGAGTATGACCTAGAAATCACCCCAGCTTAGATCATGAGAGGCCAAGGGTTGTGTAAATTGGTTGTTGATTCGGAAACAAGACATCAAGAAGATAGTGATACATCAAACCTAGGACAAAGCGATCAAAGTTTAATTTGTTGCGCACAAAATCTCGTTAGTCCCTGGTACGACGATATTAGATTATGTCTTGAAGATGGGTCGGCACCTCATCACCTTGACCCCACCAAGAGAAGAGTGTTGAGACTAAAGTCCGCCTCCTTTCATCTAGTTAATGGTCTACTGTTTCGTAAGAATTTTGATGGCGTACTGATGCGCTGTCTCAAAAAAGACGAAGCAGAGAAATTCTTTCTCGAGTTGCATGCAGGAGAATCTGGTGGTCACTTCGGTGGTGACACCATTGCTCATAAGGTTTTAAGATCTGATTATTACCAGCCCACACTTTTTAGGGACTCCCATGCCTTGTATCGTAAATGTATTATCTGTCAGAAACCATCAGGGCAGTTCCAAAAACCGGCCTTTCCCTTGCAACCCGTCTCAACAGATTCTCCTTTCCGGTAATGGGGGACTGATATCATAGGTCCTATCAACCATCCATCCTTGCAACAACACAAGTATATTGTGATAGACATAGATTACTTTACTCTATGGTCTGAAGCTGCTGCGCTAAGAACTGTCAACACCAGTTAGGTGATTGCCTTTCTAAAATCGAATATTATCACCTGTTTCGGTATCCCTGACTGTCTAGTCTTTGATAATGCTTCATACTTTTCTTCTCTTGAGATGAGCAAGTTCTCTTTGCAGAAAGGAATAAAATTGAAATATTTTGCTAGTTACTACCCCCAGGGCAACGGTTTAGCAGAATCAACAAACAAGAACTTGATCAAAATTATCAAGAGAACCGTGGCTGAAAATCACAAGAACTGGCACAATGCACTGCTGAACGCAATGTGGGATGATAGGGTAACACCCAAAGCCACTATAGGTAACTGCCCCTTTTTTCTCGTTTATGGCAGAGAAGTTATTCTGCCACCTCACGTTCTTCTTCCTTCACTTCAGTTGTCACAAAAAGTCCAAGAAGAAGATTGTCCCCCTTTAGAAAACCGAATTAATACTTTGATGAATCTAGAAGAAGTAAGAGCCCAAGCTAAGTGTAAGTTAGATCAACATCAACAATTAATTAAAAGATGGTTCGATTCTAATTCCACTTCTGATAGAAATTTTGAAGTAGGCGATCTTGTCTTGAAGTGGGACAAACCACACGAAGGAAAGGGTGAGCACACCAAATTTCAAAACTTATGGCTTGGACCATTTTTAATTGCTGAAAAGTTGGGTCTTAGTTCCTTTTGATTACAGAATCTTGAGGGGAATCTTGACACCTACTCGGTGAATGGCCCAGCCCTGAAAATATACTTTCCTTGATAACTACCCTTGTATATTATGTAAATATTTCATTTTTTGTTTGCATTTTTCGTTTGCTTTCCATTTTTTATTTTGATTTGAATTTATTAGTTTGTGTGTTTGGACATATACATACCTCTACACTGAGCTATTCGGACAAAGAAGATAGAGAAAATTTCTTCACTAAAATAACTCCTAAAAAATTTGTACAAACATTAATAATATATTGCTGAACTTATATCTGTGTTGGAAAATTTGTTGTTTGAAAGAAGTTTTTTGATTTCAATCTCTGAGCAAAGTTTGTCATGATCATCTATTATCTTTTTACACTATCCATTTTCCATAAAGGAATGACTCAAAAGATATCTCCCAGTTATAGGAAGTGTTTTAGAAATAAAACATCTCTAGAGCTAAATAAAGGACAGTGTTAAAAAATTCTAATGAGGTATGAAAAAATATGTTAAAATATCAAGATTTTCAGCATCACCCCGCTCAGCTATATATCTATAAAAAAGAAAAACAAAATAAAATTATTAATAAGAGTTGTGGGAAGTGCTTGTAAACCCGTCGGGATACTGAATAGGTCTGCTGGCAGAGGATAAATGCGTGCATGGTACTAAGACAACTTCGTCGGGGTAATGAATAGGCTCGCTGGCAGCAAAGCAATGTCGGGTACATGAAAATCTGCAAAAATATGAGAAACCTCTTTAATGTCCTTTATTCTGATCTAGAACTTCTTGACAGGATACAGATGTCAGAGTGGGTTAAATGGCAANAGAAGGAGTTAGGAGAGAAGAGAGCTAACTGGGTCATCTCCTTGCAGGAGTATGACCTAGAAATCACCCCAGCTTAGATCATGAGAGGCCAAGGGTTGTGTAAATTGGTTGTTGATTCGGAAACAAGACATCAAGAAGATAGTGATACATCAAACCTAGGACAAAGCGATCAAAGTTTAATTTGTTGCGCACAAAATCTCGTTAGTCCCTGGTACGACGATATTAGATTATGTCTTGAAGATGGGTCGGCACCTCATCACCTTGACCCCACCAAGAGAAGAGTGTTGAGACTAAAGTCCGCCTCCTTTCATCTAGTTAATGGTCTACTGTTTCGTAAGAATTTTGATGGCGTACTGATGCGCTGTCTCAAAAAAGACGAAGCAGAGAAATTCTTTCTCGAGTTGCATGCAGGAGAATCTGGTGGTCACTTCGGTGGTGACACCATTGCTCATAAGGTTTTAAGATCTGATTATTACCAGCCCACACTTTTTAGGGACTCCCATGCCTTGTATCGTAAATGTATTATCTGTCAGAAACCATCAGGGCAGTTCCAAAAACCGGCCTTTCCCTTGCAACCCGTCTCAACAGATTCTCCTTTCCGGTAATGGGGGACTGATATCATAGGTCCTATCAACCATCCATCCTTGCAACAACACAAGTATATTGTGATAGACATAGATTACTTTACTCTATGGTCTGAAGCTGCTGCGCTAAGAACTGTCAACACCAGTTAGGTGATTGCCTTTCTAAAATCGAATATTATCACCTGTTTCGGTATCCCTGACTGTCTAGTCTTTGATAATGCTTCATACTTTTCTTCTCTTGAGATGAGCAAGTTCTCTTTGCAGAAAGGAATAAAATTGAAATATTTTGCTAGTTACTACCCCCAGGGCAACGGTTTAGCAGAATCAACAAACAAGAACTTGATCAAAATTATCAAGAGAACCGTGGCTGAAAATCACAAGAACTGGCACAATGCACTGCTGAACGCAATGTGGGATGATAGGGTAACACCCAAAGCCACTATAGGTAACTGCCCCTTTTTTCTCGTTTATGGCAGAGAAGTTATTCTGCCACCTCACGTTCTTCTTCCTTCACTTCAGTTGTCACAAAAAGTCCAAGAAGAAGATTGTCCCCCTTTAGAAAACCGAATTAATACTTTGATGAATCTAGAAGAAGTAAGAGCCCAAGCTAAGTGTAAGTTAGATCAACATCAACAATTAATTAAAAGATGGTTCGATTCTAATTCAGCTTCTGATAGAAATTTTGAAGTAGGCGATCTCGTCTTGAAGTGGGACAAACCACACGAAGGAAAGGGTGAGCACACCAAATTTCAAAACTTATGGCTTGGACCATTTTTAATTGCTGAAAAGTTGGGTCTTAGTTCCTTTCGATTACAGAATCTTGAGGGGCATCTTGACACCTACTCGGTGAATGACCAAGCCCTGAAAATATACTTTCCTTGATAACTACCCTTGTATATTATGTAAATATTTCATTTTTTGTTTGCATTTTTCGTTTTCTTTCCATTTTTTATTTTGATTTGAATTAATTAGTTTGTGTGTTTGGACATATACATACCTCTACACTGAGCTATTCGGACAAAGACGATAGAGAAAATTTCTTCACTGAAATAACTCCTAAAAAATTTGTACAAACATCAATAATATATTGCTGAACTTATATCTGTGTTGGAAAATTTGTTGTTTGAAAGAAGTTTTTTGATTTCAATCTCTGAGCAAAGTTTGTCATGATCATCTATTATCTTTTTACACTATCCATTTTCCATAAAGGAATGACTCAAAAGATATCTCCCAGTTATAGGAAGTGTTTTAGAAATAAAACATCTCTAGAGCTAAATAAAGGAAAGTGTTAAAAAATTCTAATGAGGTATGAAAAAATATGTTAAAATATCAAGATTTTCAGCGTCACCCCGCTCAGCTATATATCTATAAAAAAGAAAAACAAAATAAAATTATTAATAAGAGTTGTGGGAAGTGCTTGTAAACCCGTCGGGATACTGAATAGGTCTACTGGCAGAGGGTAAATGTGTGCATGGTACTAAGACAACTTCGTTGGGGTAATGAACAGGCTCGCTGGCAGCGAAGCAATGTCGGGTACATGAAAATCTGCAAAAAATATGAGAAACCTCTTTAATGTCCTTTATTCTGATCTAGAACTTCTTGACAGGATACAGATGTCAGAGTGGGTTAAATGGAAACCCNTACTGCGCTTACATTATTTTTATTTTTATGTGGCTAGAAGGATTGTCGTTATGCTCATTAGACATTCTTATATTGATTGCATAACTTGATTTTATTGAGTTTTTAAAAGCATTGATCCTTTGGATTCGCACTTTATATGACTTGCCTGATCCTTGATTCCATGAAATGCATAAGGTTTATGATTAATTTTTGTTTTTTATATATATATGATATAATCCTTATTTCTAATCTTTTTATAGCTCTTGGCTTGTCAATTTTATGAGTATCGATTGGAACCATTGTTTAAAACTTTTGATTAATACATTGGCGCATAATGATTTTGGTGTTGATTTATACGTCAAATGTTTTGAATACTATGGCACAGTGTTGGCGAGTATTGGTATGTACATTGCATTTGATTGGTTGTACACATAAGTTAATGGTTGAACTATTATTATGGAGTGAATAGCTATGGAACTTGGCGGTTGTACTTGGATAATCAATATTTTGCATGGCAGATTCCACCACCCTCGCATGCGTGCATTAATGCTTACCCCTTTTTCTCATTCATTGTTGTTTCGGATGGCTCTGCTTTTGTTTGTTTTGGTGAATTCAAACCCTTCCCTTACCATGCATTCGGCACCATGGCCCCAGTCGTGAGAGTTGAACCCAATGGCAACCAGACCCTGTTGATGTTTGACAATGCCCGCCAAGATTTGGCAGAGAGTGGATGGATTACCTTCGTGGAACGTTTCAAGGGTTTTAACCTTTGTGTAGCTCAAAAATTTCCCATGACCTTCGATGGATGTCGAGCCAAAGTAGGCAATGTGCAGTTAGAGATTGATGAACAATTCATCAGCTCAGCTACGGGGTTATCTACTTCTGGACAACAGTGGTTTAAGAATTGCAAGGTCGAGGAAGTTGTGTGGACATTGTTGTTTCAATCGTGCAAAATCACCTCCTATGATACAGGTATGCCCATGACTATGCTCAAACATCATTGGCATGATTTTTTAATGATAATCAAACAGTTTGTTACCTACGAAGGAAGATACGGGCTTGTATTCCTTTATCACCTGCATCTATTGATGATTTTCATAGGTTATCCTCTAAACATGCCGTTCTATTTGCATCGGAGTTTGTATAAGATGTCTAAAAAGTATANTTTGATTCGATATGCAATTGGATCATTCCCAGTTTAGTCTCTCTTAGATTTTCATCGATTTGATTGATCTTAGTATGAATTAGATTTTTTTGATTGAGTTAAAATGGATGCTTCGCTGTTAATCGAATTTGTTTGTATCTATTCTAGACAGGAAATGTTTCTCATACTCAATATAGAATATGATCATGTTTCGTTTTGATTTCGTTATAATTCATACGCTATGATTCGCAACTATTTTGATAATTGTTACGGTTTTGTTGTGCCATATGACCTTCAAGCAACAGGAATACAACTTGGATCGTTTCCAAAGTGACTCTGTCTCTTCGGAAACATTGATTTTTTAAGCCTGTACAAACACGCCCAAATCATGGGATGGATTTGATGCTTAACGATTATGCTGAACCCCAGCCGGTTAATTCACATTGATTGAAGTACTGTCGACCATGTTATGAGCTGGATTCGTATTGCGATGGATGCTCTGTTTGATTTTGATTTATAGAACAAGATTGGTTATACCCGGATTCACGGTTTATTTTTATGTGAAACTCAATCATGATTTGTTTGAAATTAATGATTTCGTTCAATACCAATCAAGTTTATTTGCCCATTTTGCAATAACCAATTATCACTTATGTCGATTCTATTATGATTATGATCAAAATCAAATCGATATGGTTACAATTTTATATGAGTTGATTCTCGCAACTGTTTGAATTAATCTGCTTGTGGCATGAATCGTTTGATGTCATGACAGCTATAATAATTTTAAAAACAATTTTGTTTCGATATGATCGTATCTTTTGTTGTTGGAAAAAAACAACGTTTGCCTACAATTTGTTTGATTGCATTACTTTCAAATTGGATATGAAACAATTTTCGAAATTGTTTGGTTTTGATTCTATCTACCCGATTTATGACTATAATCGAAACAGAGTATTGCTATCTCTATACTCGGTTAATGATGTGGATCCTATTTGAGTTCATAATAGAATATCAATTTCAATTCATGATTCATTTTCAAATGTGACGTAAACCCGCACTCTCAGCAGGCGGTCGCTCCACCAGGACCTTCTCGCTCCTCGGCCCAAAGAGTCGATGCTCTTCCAACCCCTACTCTGGAGTTCAGTCACCCATAGTCTTCTCGGGAACCTTCCCTTTCTGAACTCGGGAAGTCGGGTTTCGCGGGCTCGCGAACCTTGTGCGCACCTTCAGTGCAACATAAGACCTCCGAATCCCGATCCGCGATGTCAACGGTCAACACCCTCTCTCTGCCTCGGGGATATTCCTATCGGGAAATCGGCGGGTGAGAGGCAGGGTGATACTTACCTTTCGAATCCCCGAATGCCGATGTGCCGATATGCCTCAACGCGTCTCCCCACTGACGTCCGGGTCCCACA